>JAMZAV010000550.1:0-299152 GCA_024449915.1 Sweltsa coloradensis
GAAATCGAAATTAGGGTTTTTTCTTTTTTTAAACAATTCTTTGACTTATAAAACCTACATGCTTTATCCGATTGTAATGATTTTTTTACAGAAACTTAATTTTATGAATTAAGATATTCGTGTGAAATTTGAGCGCAATCGAAAAATTATTTCTTATGAAAATCGAAATTTTACGGTTTTTATCCTTTTTAAAATTACGATTAATCAAAAAAATTAAAAATTAAGGTTTATTTTTTTTAAATTTAAATTAATTTTAAAAAATCTTCAACTAAGTAATGATTTTTTCACAGAACAACAGAAAATCCGCATAGCACATGGCAGCTCAATGCACCAATTACGCTCATCCAACAACGCGGCGGGACTTAAGCGTTTTCGTAGTATTAATTCAATGCTTATTTGAAATTCGTACCTCATCGATTATTTATTATATTTTAATATTTATTCTGGTATCATATTGTTCTAACAAAACCACAGTTGTCTGCAATAAGTTTTAAATGTTTTGCAACGGTCTCAAGATATAATTCGCGTAGTTTTAATATTTGTGTTGGTCTGCCATCTTAACACATACTTTTCACTTTAAACACTTGCTCTACATGTTCATAGTTATTTAAAACTCAATGAAGCATAGCAATTACACTGGTTTTAAAGCACAAGTAAGGGCGTACTCAACATTGGAGGGAAGAATACGGGCAGGCTTCACCAAATAAACAGATTTGGTGGAGGCGCCGGGTTTTACTGAAACCTCTCCTGTGAGTTCGAGAAGCATTACAGGTTTTACCGTAAATGTTCTGTAACATAATTGTTTATATTTATTTAACGTAAATTAATTTAAACAATTACTATAAAAGGTAATAAACCAGTTTTTCATCTTTTGTTTGGTTAGGAATGATGTCGATTAACCAAACTGTGACAGATGGCGTTTGCAACTTGTTTCCACAATCTGAACGCATTGCACAGATTTAAAACAACCTACAAATTTTTTATTTTCATTTAATAAATAGGAAAACGCTTAAGTCCCGCCGCGTTGTTGGATGAGCGTAATTGGTACATTGACCTGCCATGTGTTATGCAGATTTTCTGTTGTTTTGTGAAAAAATTATTACTAAGTCGATTTAAAAATTAAATTAAATTAAATAAAAAATTAACTTTATTCTTTTATTTTTTCTTAATCGTAATTTTAAAAAAAAAAAAAAAATCGTAAAATTGCTATTTCATAACAAATAATTATTCGATTGCGCTCAAATTTTACACGAATATAATAATTCATAAAATTAAGGTTCTGAAAAAAAATCATTATAATAGGATAAAGCATGTAGGTGTTATAAGTGAAAGAATTGTTAAAAAAAAGAAAAAAACCCGTAAAATTTCGATTTTCATGAGAAATAATTTTTCGATTGTTCTAAAATTTCACACGAATATCTTAATTCATCAAATTAAGGTTCTGTAAAAAAATCATCAAAATCGGATTAAGCATGTAGTGTTAGAGGTCGAAGAAAGTTTTAAAAAAATCGAAAAAAATCGTAAAATTGCGTTTTTATAAGAAATAATTTTCGATTGCGCTCAAAAACGTGGCAGTTCTAAGTTCAGAGATTTCGAAGGCCTCCATAAAATTTCATCGCAATAGGAGTATCGGTCTAGCCGGAATCGTGTGGACAAACAGACAAAAATACAGAAAAAAAAAGAAAAAAAAAACATTCCGGATTTGTTTCTCCAGTGTAGTGAAATGGAATCTTCGCTTCGCTCGCTACGCTTGCTACGCTCATCCAAAAACAAATTTAAATTTATATTAATTTTAAAATCCAAAAAATCAAACATAAAATAATACGTAATGTCGAAACCAAAATGACAAATTTGGTGGAGGTGCCGGGTCTCACAGACTCACCGTGTACGGTATACACGCGGTTACAAATACGACTGTTCACTCTAATGAAACATCTTTGAGTTATAGCAGAATGCATGGTAAATTCAAGACAAAAAGATTTAAATCCAAATGTTGTCAGAAAAGTTGTTTTCATTCGTTTGAAGACAGTGGCACATCTATTACTAGCCAAGTCGTGGACATTGACCAAGAATGTTTGTTCTAAACGAATACAACAAAAAGTAAACACACCATTTTTTCATCTTTTATTTGTGTATGCATGATGTCGATTGATCAATCTATGATATAAATATTTATTAACAAACAAGGAAAATTAAATTACAATTATTGCATAAATGCAGAAAAATTAAAGTAATGTAGGTTAGCGAAGTTTAAAATAATAATATTACAACACAAATGAATTATAAGACAACACATTGTTATGTATAGAAGGGTCAGCAACACAACCGCATTTTAATCGAAGTTCATGTTTGCTTTTTATCGTGATACGTGAAACACGAGCAGGCGAACGGACAGACACATTTAGACAAAAATACTAATTCATTTGGTCTAAGTTGCAACGAATAAAATAAGTGATGTGTAGAAGTGTGTGTTATTGTGTCAACATTTATGAAATTATTTTTATTTAGTTGTTCTTTGTTAATCAGTTTATATAACTAAATAGGATTGACGTTAAATAACTAAATATTTAAATACGGGAACTCTACTCTCTAATTATCACGACCATGTCTATTAATAAGAATCCATATTTTGGTAGTAGGATTATACTGTTGCCTGCAGTTGTCCCTTCCAATGAATGCATTGCGCAAAGCGGTTCCAAACGCGTTGTTGTCCCAGGCAGATGCATTGATACGACATTGTAAATTATAGTGTTATCTTAGAATGGCAACGTAGAAATATATAAGCCCACACACATATATTAACGACACAATATCAGCGCGCCCTACAGATTGGATAAAGTAAATTGCCTCAGTGTTTTGATTTATATCGAATTCTCGCTAAGTCCACAGATCTTTCTTTCCTGTCTCCCCCCCCCCCCTGAATAAAACGCTTCCTCTTATCTCGCAAGGGTTGGTATATCCACATCCGGTCTAGAGGCTTCTCTACCCCCGCGTTATAGATCACATCCGGTTCCACTTTTCGACGTCGCAGTTGATGTTTTTCTTTGCGGAAATGTCGTTTACACGTTCTGTATCATTCTGAACGTTGATCTAAAAGCATTGTACTCATATTTTTAAAGTGACTTAGAAAAAATACGCTTTCTCTTCTCGCGTTTTCGATTGCTTTTGTTTTCTCATCGAGCTGTTTTTATTTATTAACTGTCACATTTTCAATACGTATATTCATCACTGTTCCTTGGCGCGCGTGATAAAACAATATTAATAAGACGAAAAACATTGTCCTGGTAAAAAGAATGCTTGTACCAAAACCGAGTGTATATATTCCTTTCAGTTCATGGAACTTGTTCAATTGCTAATATAAATTAATAAAATAGAACAAATAAAGTTATTTACAAACTGTTTTGTACTGTACACTGTTTGTGAAATGTGCACAATTCGTACACATTGTAACTAGTCTAAATTAGTTACATCAGTTGAATGTATAACGGTTTCATCAAACAAAATTAAAACTATAAGTTTAGTATTTAAATATAACCTGTATATTATATTTCATACGATTTTTATGTATGTGTATTCGAACTCATATTCGTAATCTGTATGTTGATTATAAATTGAAACTAGTGGGACAGGTAAATTGATTGTTAAAATGAAATTATTTGGACATACCTATTTTATTGCAATATTTCGATACAAAGTCAAGTGTTTTTATCAAACTGGGTTGAACAAAGCAATTTTTGTTTTTATTTATTTGTATTGTTAAAACATTGATTGTTCAACCCAGTTTGATAAAGACACTAGACTTTGTGTCGAAATATTTCAATAAAATATTTATTTTAAGAACAGTGTACGTCCAAATAATTTCATCTGTATGATGATATCAGCCGAACTGAGAGCTGGTTCCAGAGGAAACGTTGGCTCAGACTCAGCGCGTTATTCATGTCGCGCGGCCAACAGGTCAACCCAAAAACTCGATTACGGTGGAGTCTGGAGCAGCGTTCTGTCATTTGAGGGGTTACTGAACTAAGCACAGAATCGCCGTTAATTTAAAATAGTAGACTAAACCACACATCTCTTTATTGAGATTCTACATTTAAATGTCACTGGAATTCCATTGATTTGCATATAAATCAAATTGGTGACGTCGATGAAGGAACGGGTGTGGGTTTGTGAGAAGTCTTTAATTAGAGTCAAATGAACGAAAGAGGAATAATACGTTGATATGAGAATAAAATAAGACTTTTCCACCATCGTTATTATTGAATAAATATCAAACCACTCCAAAGACACTGAATTTTAAAATATTTCTACTACACATGTAATTATTTTTAACAGTCATTCCTATAGGGAGTCGTTCAAATCGATCATTTTGTCTTCACGCAAAATATACTGTTTCTAGCATAATTTAGAAGCCAATTTGTAACGAAACTCTACATTTCCGGATATTACATGTCTGCTGTTATTCATTATTCATAATCAAAGCAAATACACCTGGAAATATGTTTGTTAAAAGTTATGCATTTAAGACGATTTAGCTGTAAAGTTGTAACATTAATAATATGCAACTCGTAGTATGTCTCGTTTGGGACCCAGCTGCTCATTTACAGTATGAAAACTAGAATATGACCTACTTTTAGAACATTGCAAATTAATATTAAGGTATTAAGGTATGAAATAAATCTCAACAAACGTATTTAAATTACAAGTTTGATAATAAATATTGATTTTGATCGGATAACATTGGGAGACTGGCGTTTAGGTATTACCATTAATTATCACGATAAATGATTGTTTGTATTGTCGTTTGGAATTTATTAAAAGATGAGTTTTGCTTGTTGAGCTGATATGTAAAGGGAAACAATCATTTCATGTTTATAATATTTTTTCAAAGAAATTACAATAAATATTTTTTTTAAATTATCAAATCCAAATTCGGGAATGTTTTCCGTCTGATTCGAGAGAATTGTTTTTTCAACTTGAGAAACGAATTTTTAGAAAAGTTTAAAAAATAAGTACATATTTTGGGGTGATAATTAAAAAAATAAAAACTTATATAGTTAAATTTCACAATATTCAGTTGAGATATGAATGATCATCTTCAAAAAATATGCCAATATTTTTTAAAAATACTTTTCTGGATTTTTAAAAATCGACCAAATTTTGCATTTGCCCCAGAAAAAGAATAAAAACCCTACTGAATGCGTTATCAAATACAAAATGTATTTCATAATCAGTTTTGTGATTATATATGGGTCTATCTGTTTCTTGGATATTTTTCGTAAAAAGGGACACCTCACGGGAAGGATGGTGCTAAAGTGTCAATAAACTCAATTTACAGGCGGCTATAAAAAGAGAAAATTGACAACGATATCCATTTTAAAAAGTATTAGTTTTAAGGGATAAAAATCCTGGCTTAAAACTAAAATGATTTTCGCGCTAAAAAGGGGCAGAACAAAATTTTCGAGCGTAGTTGATGTTTTTGTTAATACACATGAAATAATTTTCCCCCGGACAGCAGATGGTCATGTGTTTTCGTACATAGGATATTTAAAATCAATTTTAATTAGTTCGCGGTTAACTTGAATGTTTTGATATATTACGGCGATTTCCTCTTCGTAATCAAAAGGATTTATGATGATGAGAGCCGATGGGTTTAAAGAAAACAATTAAGATGATTATTTGACTAAACCTAAAAGTAAAAATTTTACAAGATTTTTTGAAAGAGATTTTTACAAAAGGATTGTGCAAGGATATTTTTCCCGGTTTTATCTCGTTTTAAAAGGGTACACACATCGCGTTATGTATGTGTAGGTACTCATCGCGAAAAAATTGATTTCCACGTTGTATCGTTTGTTAAAGTATGATGAGATCACCATTTCTTGTTTGGAGCATCTAATACGTCCAGCTCGACGCCCGCTGTGTGTTTTAGGGTTATTAGATACGGCCGTACCAGAACCGAATCCTCCAAGGTCAAGGGCCATAAGTTATTCGCAAAGGATTTCTATGGGAGATTAAGGAAAATAGCATGTAGGTTATTCTTTTAATTTTTAAAAAGGGGTCATCATAAACAAGAAATTGTAAAATACTTTTTAAAAATTTGGTTTAAACATAGGTTTCATTTTTGTGTCTGCATTTTTGTGACAAAATTTATTTGTTTTTCATTTGTAAATAAGTTTTTTTAAGGTTTAAAATAGACGTCAAATAATTTAATTTAATTAATTAAATGTTTTTAATGTTTAATTAATTATTAATATCATTTAGCCCAACCATTTTAACTAATTTCCTTTTTTAACCAATTATATTTTTTATCTTAGACATTAATGTTTTCAATTTTTTTTAATAAAAATTGCTTTTTAGGTTGATCCAAAGGGAAATCCCCTTAATTCGTCAAAGTGAGATTCCTCTTACAAAGGGGAAAAGTCGTGATGTATTATTAAAGGGTAGCCTGAATTCGAACGTGTAACGTAGCAAAGGCCCGTCAGACCGACTAACCCCTTACAGTCGGGTCACGACGGCGTTAATGATAGGAGAGGCAAGGGTGATTCTATTACATGGAATGTTTACCGAGCTCAATTAGGGCTTTCAAGCACTAAATTCCTTTTCTAAATTACCCAAGAGAGTGAGTAAAAACGAAAGGGTACATGAATCCGTCTGAACTTGCGAAAAAACATTCGTGGTTTGTTTTAACTGGCGTCCCGGTCTAAATCAGATGATCGTTTAGAAATAACTCCCTTGTCCAATAAACAGGCTGTAAATTAGGTAAGTGAGGTTTACATGCGATAAAAAAACACGCGTTTTTCCTAGCTGGACGTTACTCTGTTCTGTCGCTGTGAAGTAAAAAAACAAATAAAGACGGATGATAGTAAAAACTGCTTTCGTTGTTTTGGTTGGCTAAATAAACGGGCCAAATGAGTAATTAAAAATGTAAATTAATAGTGTACAATTCGCAATACTCAAATGTGAAATTTTTCGTTAGGTATGTTTTGTATATAATTAAAACATCTGAATGGGTTCGAAAATGTATTAAGTTAGTAATCAAAAATCAATACGTTTTCGTTTGAATTGGGTTCTAAGTAAAAAAACGTATATTCATCTGCATGAGTTATAATCACGGATACTTGAATAAAAATAACCAATACACACTTGATTCATACTTAAGATAAAACAAAATAGAGACAACTGATCTAAAACGTGTATTCTAAACTAATAAACAGATAAACTATTGCTCAAAACTGTAAAAAATTCTACTCAGAAACACAACAATGTGTTTATTTCTAAATTCCATTGATCGGGAAACACTCTCGTAGGTGAAATTAATCACGTGGAAATCAATCCAGAAATATAGAATGATCTCAGCCGGGTATCGAACCCGGGTCTCCCGATGGCCGGTCTGGTGCTTTACCCCTAAGCTACCGAAACGGGTAACTTCATAATAAGTATCAGATTGACATTGCACCAACAATCCAAATTTTATGAAGTTCGTCTCGGTAGCTTAAGGGTAAAGCACCCGACTGGCAATTGAAAGACCCGGGTTCGATATCCGGTTGAGATGAATTTTGTAATTTCTGGATTGTTTCCATAAAATGTGGAAATTTATTTAATCGATTCTTCACCATCGTTCGATATCCCCGCAATTAATCGAAACAAGGCTAAACTTTCTGTTTTGAAAAGCGCTCAACGTTCTTAATACGTTCGTGTTCTTCCTCTGAGATGACATCCGGTTTCCTCCCTGAGAACCCACGCTTTGTATGGCAGGAAAGTCCCGCTCCTGCTTGGTATTCTGCGTTGCCACGCATCCACAAGATGCCTATCCTATACGGGCAATTTGAGGCTCAACCCGGGGCGAAGGAGCATCTCAAAATCCAATTTTTATCCTAAATTCAACAAATAAAATATTATAAACGAGATTTAAAAATGCGATATTTGTTTTCGGAACGGAAAGGGAAAATAATATTGTAAAGAATTTCATATAAGTGTTTGTTTATTGGATTTCAATAAATGCCTAAATGGAAAATAATAACAATTCAAATATATTTGATCGCAGATGGGAAGCAACGCTGAAAAATAGCCAGACATGGGGCATCCATACTTTGAACTAGAGAATTTTAATACACTATTGGTACTGTTCATTGGCATGCTCTGTGTACACTCAGTTCACTCGTCACGTCACTGTGTCCTCATTGCAAGTCGCTCAATTTCTTCCATCTTTCCCCCATGTCTCTCTCGTCTATTCTTTGTTTTATTTGTTCTCTCCACCTACCTCTTAGCCTTCCTACTTTTTTCATATTCCCTACAATATTTTCCGGCGTTCTTCTCGAAATATAAATATATTTATTCGTATTTGGCAATTCAACGTTTCAGTAACTTTCCCATAGACAAATCAAAAGTTTAAACGATTTTCTTGGAACGTACAGAAATAATTTACATGCAAAATTATTAAAATAAAATTACAGTAAGTAGCTGAGATAGCGAAAGTGTTTGATGTATACTAAGTAGAAGAGAAACGAGAATTAGAAAAGGAAGCGTAACAATATTTACATAAATATCTAGGCGTGCGTCGCTTTGAACACGTTATTAGAGAGGGTTTTGGAACGCTCACTAGCTAAACTGTTGTTCAGTTTTATAATGTTATTTTCTGATTTATAAACAATGTCTTACAGTCGGGGCTTCGTCTGTGACGTTGCGTTATAGCCGTTGACTCAAGAACCGGCGCCTCCACCAAGAATATGTGTTCACTATGGTATTGGATCTTGGGATTTACCTAGCTGTTGTAATTGGTGCATCGAGTCGTTTAACGTTTGATTATGAACAAAATGTAAATAATTATCGGTTTTGATATAAATTTATTTCGAAACAGTGTTTTGTTTATCTGCAAAATATTGAAAATGATGTATGATAAATTGAAAATAAACAACAACTTTTGAAACATAAATATTTTGGTCTTGTTATATATTGTTGTTTTAATATTAATATAACAAATTTAAATTATAATTATAGTTTATTATTGTGTATGTATTTATGTAATTAGTATTATTTAGTTGTCCTCGGTAAATCAGTTTTTATTACTGAATGGATAGAGACGTAAAATTAATACATATTATTTAAATACAATTAATTGGTTGGGATGCGGCTAAATGACCCGACCATGCAATTTATTGTATTTCTAACAAAATTTAATGTTTTTTAAAACTTGAATATCATTTGTGTTGATTTGATTATGTTGATAATGTTTTCCGTTGCCTCAATCACAGATAAATAATAATTAATATCCCTTCAGTTAGTAATCTGTATCTCAAGTATCGAACGATTCGTCAGAAGTAAATTATTATTATTTACTACAATTCAGAAATTACAAAAGTCCGCCCCAACCAGGATTCGAACCACGGGTCTCCCACATTCCAGGCAGGCGTCTTAACCACTAGACCATCAGGACGGGTACATTTACATTTCATACAAGACGCCTGCCTGGAATGTGGGATACCCGTGGTTCGAATCGCGGTTGGGGCGGACTTTTTTATTTTCTGAATTGTAGTAAATAATAACAATTACACCTATGGGAGTGTTTCCCGACTAACCAAATCGAGAATAAAAAAAAGAAGTAAATTACTTTATTATCGTAAAATTATTCAGCAAATCACAAATTATGAATCAGATACCTACGCTTAAGTTTTAAAATTAAATATTTCTCTAGTGTATTATTATTAAAATTATGTGTTTTGTTATTTTTAAATGGGTTTGATCAACCAATGTGTTTTTCTCTATGTAAAGTGGCAGTAAGACTTGATTTGAGTGTATTTGAAAACGTAAATTAACTTTTGATACTTTATTCACGATCTAATTAGATTATAAAATAAAATTCATAACATGTAATTCTACTTTTATCGTATTGCTCATTGTCAGTTCCAGTAGAAGTACATATTTAATGAGAAGTATCGTTAAACTTTAACCGAAACAATGATAAAGTGTTTAACATAATGTAAAATAATATTTTGCCCGTTGATTATTGCGTCTGTTAGTTCAGGATATAAAATCGTACGTACCTAGTTAATGGAGGTTTTAATGATTTATTAGTATGTATGAAATTAATGATGATCGAGCACATGTATGTGTAGATCTGATGACAAATAGCCATAATAAATTTATAATCGGACTACAATCAACATCATACACTAATCAACAGTTTCTTGGCCGGGTATCAAAATCCTGCAGAGTAAGCGTTTTATATAAACTCTCATGAACATTTTTTTTATTTACTACAATTCAGAAATTAATTTAATTAATTAATAATAAAAAATTAATAATTAATTATTTTTTTTTTTTTTTTTTTTTTTTTTATTACTGAATTGTAGTAAATAAAAACAATTACACCCACGGGAGTGTTTCCCGATTAACCAAATCGAGAAATAATCCCATAAACATGTTTTTCTATCTATAAAACTATAAAACACACACGTGAAAGTTTAAAAACATAAAATATGTGAAGTATGAAGAAGTAGTCACTATATTATATGCATAAATTTGAATTCAATTGCGGATATAAATTTCTAAACGGTGAAGCTTAGTAATTATAATACTTATATGATTACAATACATTCGATTTCATTGAGGGTAACAAGCTTGTATTTATAAATTAAATTAAGTATTATAAGAAAAAATATCTAACAGGACGTAAAAATGTAAACAAAAGATGTTTAAATACACTGCATTATATTTAGGATATGACTCAAGAATCATACATTATATGATTTACTTTCCTGAACATTTACCTTATAACTAAGATTTAATTGTGTGGCTCTTTGGCCTTGTGGTTAGCGTATCTGCTTCCAATGCAGAAGGTCCAGGGTTCGATTCCCGTTAAAGTCAGAAGTTTTTTAACTTCTGATTTGGACTTCAGTCCATCAGTTCTTGTCTTAGGAGTTTGTAAACGGTGACTTTGGAGCCGTCCTAGCAACGAAGCACATGATAAATTTCAGAGTTGTTCTGAATCGGCCTTGTTGATTCTGGCGTTGATCCGCGGGTGTTCGCACTGTCCATACCACTGATTGCTATATTTCCTATTAAAAATATCGATCTTTGGTTGGTTATCGCTCACTCGTCGATTGCGTCGGGGCCTGCAGGGTTGGCTTGGTCGCTTTGATTTAAAGTCCCCCACTGAAAATCAGTTATATAACTGAGTGGGTAGACTCTAAATAAAATTTATTTATTATTTATTTATTATTATTCAGATGATATTTCTAACAAAAGTATAAGTATATAGATTTCGTTGTGCATTCCAACAAAAAGGTTTACTTGCATTGACACTTTTATTTCGTTCTGCTTATTATGGTACATCTCCTTTAAATCATTTTATCTTTCTAACTAAGATGACGTGTTTGCTTTGACAGATAAATCTAAACGTTTTCGGATTTGAAAACGAGTTTTCCATTCCATTTGTTGAAACCATCTTAAATTTTAATGTCCATAGGGATGATGTTGATTCATTAAGATTTTAAAAGCTACTGTATTTAAGTGATTTCACGACTTCTGTGTTCTTTTAGCTTCTGAACGAAACATGAAGGATAAGATATTAGTATTTTCGGGGTAGGACGGTAGAAGGAGTACTGGAGGATATTAAGAATAGAAGGAAGGGAAGGGGTGGGGGGGGGGGGGGGGTTAAGAGTGGGTGATTACTTTCTCTTTGAAGTTTCTAGTCTTTTAATCTCACCTGAATTTTGTATTAAATTGTGCAGGTATGCTGAAAGTATTTTGAATATTATTAAAAAAACGGTTATACTTTTAGTATGTTTAACATCTAAAATTTTGATACAAAATACCAAACAATTATTTCATAATGATAACGTTAGAGTTTAATTATCTCATATTGCAAAATTGATTGCCTGCAAATATTAAGTTGTTTAGTCGCTGCAATATATATAAATAACAGTTGGCAATGCATTATATTTACTTGTTCAGGTATGTACCGAAGGTGAAAATCATGTAAATAAAAATAATTTAATAATAATAATAATAATAATAATAATAATAATAATAATAATAATAATAATAATAATAATAATAATAATAATAATAACTTATGTTGTGTTGGTTAAGTTACTTTTGATACGGATACAGCAACGAAATGCACTATGCGTAACGCAGCAATGTTATCTGACAAAAGCGTACCTGTCAGTATCGACTTCAGCCTCACGCTTCCGAAGAATATTTACTCTTAGAATCTCGTGTCTTATTTTCCGCGCTGTCGCCTTTGTTCAAGTAAAGTACAGAAGTCATTCTTGTATTTTCTGCTTCCCGCCTTTTGATAGCTTCGACTTGTTCTTTGCATCTAATCCACTTTTAGTTCGGAAAAGAGAAGAAGAAAATGAAAACTGGCGTACGGTCCCCGTGCATCTTTCCGAGTTAAAACAACTACGGAATGACAAATTTATGACTATGTTCGCGAGCGTGTTCCTGGGGATTGCTTTGACTATAAAAGTAGATGATGAGAATCAAAGAAGGCTGTGTTGTGTTCCATAACGGCGATCAATTATTAAGCTCGTACGAGAATTGAATATACGTTCAAACGTCAAATGCGCCCTTTGAAGATATCTTATCAATGTTCAAATATATACCAAGAAGTTTTTACTACGGCATTGTAAAATGTTAAATTTTGTAATGGTTTAATCATTTTTAATTTTATAATAAAATTAACTATTAAAGATATATGCCTAGGTGCAAAGACGTGCTTTCAATTGCAGGAAGCTTAATTTAATGCTATTAGATGGAAGCAAACAAGAACTGTCATATTTTCACCGATTTTATCCATCCAACTGTATTTTCGATTTCGTAATTTCTCATTTTGCAAGATTTTTTGCTAAATATATTCATATTTCACGACTCATCTGCATCTACTTTTGCTACAATATCACTTTAGAATTCAGCATGTTATTTTAAGAGTGTTCGTAACACACAAACTTTACTATGAATACTGTACAAGATTGTTTAATGAATCTCAATTAATGAACAGTGAAATCAGAATGAAAAGCTCACGGGATTTATGTATAAAAATATCACGAGAGTTGGAATTGATACATTTCTATTCTTTGAATGAAAATAGTCAATTTTAATGGGCACTGAATTGCCTTCATCATATTATCCCTCGACGTATCGGTGTATAATGGCTTCCAGTATTGATAACTGAAAACTGAAATCAGATGTAATCGATATGTTCTGTGAGCCGTTATGTTGAGCCCAGGAAACCGTTTTCACGGTGCTCTCGATAAAATAATTCTTGATCTGGATTGGTCAATTACAGTTCCAACCTGGGACACAGAATGGTCGATTTGGAAGAGTAATCGGATATCGTAATCGTTTCGTTGCTCAACAACTGTTTAAGATACAGGGAACTACTGATTTTTGGAATAAAAATTACACATTTTAAAAATATGCGCGCTTATAACGCCTTTGTCTTCCTGTCAATTTTAAATAACTCTAGTCTTTATTTATTTCTTTTTTTGATATTTACAAGCTTTAACTTTAGTTAAGTAGGTGTAGGTCGATGTTTTGAGTATTTGCACATCTTTGTTTTGCTGACTACGTTTAAAACCACTTACAATTGTAATCAATTGATGGACATTTTGTTTGATTTGTCTAATAGTGTTGCATTTAAAAGAAATAGCAGTCTAGAATAGAATCAAGGCTTTTCGTCGCTTACGTTTATTTTTTTAATTAGCTTAAAAGGTTTAAACTCTTTTATTTGATTGCCCTTGAACGCTCTCGTAGAAACAATGATTAAAGAACAAAATTGGTGTAAACCGTTAATCAATACGTGAGTTTAATTCTTTAATTATCATAAATGACATTTCAAATTTACATACATTTTGTATTACACGTGCTTGTATTCCATATATCCACGCCTAGATGCGTTTTATGAGTGATATAACAAATTAAAATTGTTAGTCACAACTAAATTGAAATGTATAAAAGCCAGAGGGAAAACAATAAATAACAATAAAATAAAAATAAATAAAATATTGAAAATGTCCCTCACTGAAAATCAGTTATATGACTGAGTGGGTCGACTCTAAATACGAATTTATTTATTTATTCAAATAATTCTTAATTCTATACCCCAACTTGACCCCGCTGAGATGGATTTTTTTAATTTCTGGATTGATTTACATAAAAACATGAGAACTTTCAACATTATCTACACTAGAAATATAATGTATTCATTCAAAACATTTACAGAATATAAAGTGTCAAGTGAAAGTTAAGTGAAACCAGTCAATACATAATTGCGACTTCCCCGATACAAAATTAAAGCATATAATCGTTATATTTCAACTGAAAAAACTTGTGCGTGTTAGTAAATCGTTTCTGTTTAACCTCCATGGGCATCTCGACTTGGTGACAAGAACATCCCTTCTATTCAAAATCTCTTTGTGAGTCTGATTAAATGTATCTACTCTGCGGAAGGAAAATACTTCCCCCTCCCCCCACAACTCTCGCCAATCCAAACTTTATCTCAAAGCTTTTTACCCCTTCCAGGTACCTCGTCCGCACCCCCTCAACGAGAAGTTCTCTGAATGACAAAGCTGAGTCTCAGCGGTAGGTAAATCTTTTGTGATTTTGAGATAAGTCGGTTTATGAATACTGTATTTTACAGTGAAAAGAGGTTTGTGTGTAATATCAGATGGTCTTTCATGTCACACAGACTACACGCAATAGTCAACTCAACTGGTTGTTAGATTCTGGTCTTTCTCTCTGTTGAATTTAGTCGTGGCTTTGTCTGAAACATTGGGTGCGTACTCTGACATTGTTGTGATGAAGTCACCGCAATACTGTTACACTAATTAAGCGAGCGTAGCGGGCGTCTCCACTTGACTCTTATGGCTCGAATATCTGTTTTTTTTTCTGTTACTGCTTCGGTACAGGTCGCACCAATTCTCTGATCGATCTGAAATTTGGCACACATGTACACACCACCTATGCGGGTTGCTGTATAGTTTTTGAACAAAATTCAATCGTTGGTTATAAAAATTATTAAAAATTAAAAAATACAATTAATAAAAAATGTTCCGATCGTTATAAAATTTTTCAGGGTCAATAAGTACAACATTTTCTCCTATTTTACAAATTTTCAGCTAAATCGGTCAAGACCCTAAAGACTTATTGGTATGTAACATCATGGGAATGTCGTACTCGGGTCGTGTTGCACGTACCGGTGCTCGCTCAACAACGCGACGGGACTTGAGCGTTTTCCTAGTAAGGTGTACACGATATGGCTTCATTACACCATACAGAGAAATTAAATAAATTTCGAACTTAAAATACACGTTTTCATGTGACGCTATTTTAAAATTTATCTTTTGAATGTTTCAAAATATATCTTTCAATTAATGAATGTTATGGTTGCGATAAAAGTATAAAATCTAAGCAATGAATTGCTTTTTATCGAATTAAATTTTGAAATAAAACTTTCGAAACCTTATACGGTTTGATGAGCTCGGACCAACTTCTCTTACAATATTAAATGTCCATTTAAAATACAACTAATTTCACACTGTCTGAATCACTTTCCGACTTCCAATTTGCACCCCCAAAAATTGATTTTTGGAACGATGTTTGCAAGAGATAAACGCATGTCGTTATCACAGCACATCCAGTTTAACATTTCAAATTTGTGAAATTACTACAAATTACATGTTTGGCGGCATATTTTACGGTCAGCTACTACCAGAAGTAAGCACTATTGAAACAAATGTCACACATTCTTACATGAATGTTTAGTGCAAACCACAACCCGATATGACAAACGATGGAGCTTTCAAGTAATCCAGACTAAACCTCTGCATTATGCGTCAAAGCCTGGTCTGCTCGAGATGATAAAAAATTGGAATATTTATATGCTATCCATGGAACCGATGTCAAACAGTTTGATGCTGGTTGCAAACTGTTGACCGCTCTACTTCAAAATGTTATTCATGACTTTCAGTAGAGCACAGAAAAAGTATTTTATATTTACAAACACGGGCTTCTTTTTCTATCAGGAAATATGTTGGATATTGAATTTATGTCGAAATCTTCGACTACAATAGGCGTACCTTGCTCAATCTACATAATAAGTTTTCTTGCTTCAACATTCGTGATGTTTTCTTCCAGGAAGGTTATGTCAATGTTGCATCATTACTTTTGTACGGAATTGTGAATCTCAAAGCAACTGAAGAAAAAAGACGATAACTCATACCTGGAAACACTCTGACTCAAAATAAATAAATACGTACATTTTTATTTTGAGTCTACCATTAGGTCATATAACTGATTTTTAGTGGGGACTTCAAATTTTACACAAACCTAAAGCAAACCTATCGGCGCCGACGCCATCTACGCTCGAACCACAGATTTCGAACAATACTCTTCGTTGCAAATTTTGACTTTCTTGACACAAAGATTTTTTAAAAAAAAATGTATTATTCACTATCGTCGGTTGAATTGCATGTTGTGTTAAATCCAAGATATAATCCAACTCACCTGGGGATTGAACCCGGGTCTACTACTAGACGGAAGGTAATTTAATTTACTTCAAACATAAAACAAGACCCCAGTTCAAACTCCGTTTAGAAATAAATATTGAAGTAATTGTATTTATGATAATATTATGTGTAAATAAAAAATGAAACAAAAAACTTAAACTTGCTATGTAACTATTATTTTCAATGGTAATTGGAGTAATTTAACATAAATTGCAAGTTAAAATTTCAATCATTCCAGGCCTAATTGCATCGTGGCTAAACCACATTCCTAGTTTAATGAAAGTGTTAAAGTTGTGCATAGTTCCACCTACCACGCATTGTTTCTTGTTCTGTGGACATTCTTTAAGGTGCAGAGCTTCTGTGTAGTTGATGCAAGGGGTGATTGACCCCACCCCGTCAGTGTACGAGCCGCACTGGAAGCAGCGGATGCCGAGACACGGGGTGACTGGAAACAAGACAGACAAACATAGTTTTAATTCAGTTTATAATATAAAATAAAAATAACATTTTATCATTCGCGGCCACTTAATTTTTTCAAGATGACTTCGCGAAGCCACTTTTTATGTGATTGATACCTTACTAAGCTCAGATGTATAATGGTCGTGTATATTATACAGTCTGGACAATAGCTCTTTCAGGGTGGAAGATAATTTACAATATTAGTATTTATTCATGGTCATTTTCCTTAATCGTTAAGATGGAAGTAAACTTGTTGAAAACACAGACGAAACACACTCATAAATAATTTTGGTCGTTTATCTTTTGTATTATCTTGAGACATTTTTAAAGCATTAAAACAACATGTCAGTGATTAACATTCATATATAATGTCATGTAAATGAAGAATAACAAGGTCGTAAGAACCTTAACGATTGTCATTTTCAAGAGTATCTTTTTCCACAAAATTTCTTCAGTGGTAGACGAAAATACACTTTAAGTAGAAATTTGATTTCGGAAATATGCGTGTTGTTGATTATCTACAAGCCAAACTCCAAATCCAAATCGAACTCGATAAAGATTCTTGATTAGATGTAACAAAACATACTTTTCTCAATGTGTCCTGATTTCATCTTGTCTGGATTTAAAGTATTATCTGTAATTTCTTATGTCAGTGTGAATTGAACTCTGATACCGGTTTAAAACAAAGATTCGTCTACACTGGATGTATCAATGTTAAAAGTGCGCTGAGCATCGCAAAAACAAGAGGTGTGTTGACATTTCTTCGTTGTAATAACCAACCAACGAACGATATAATATTAAGGAACAATGTTTATATTTAGGAAATTACTATTTTGGCCGACTCTCTATCAGTCCACCTGTGCAAGAATCAGACATGATCATATTAGATCCAATCATGATGATTTTAATATACATTTTTGTTGAAAATTTTGTTAAACAAGATGACACAGAAAGATTTTGGAGAACAAAGGTCTAGCTTGGCTAGCTCTACTCATAATGCCAAACCCGGCACCTCCACCAACAATGTTAAAGAGATACAAAGTTCGGTCAGCTACTAATTGTTTTGTTTATTGCCGCCAGCGGTTTAGCCGAGGTCGTTTAGCCGGTTCCTATTCGAACACAGAAGTTAAGCAACCTTCGGCGTGGTCAGGGGTTGAGTGGGTGAACGCTCAGCCCTGAAACACGCGTAAACCTTTGGCTAGAGCAGATTCGAAAGCTTGAGTAACGGCTTCGTTCTCCTCGACGTCTGCTCGGCAGTCTGGGTAAGTGTAGGAACCTTTATGACTGTCAAGGTAACACCGTCCTTTTGGATGGGACGTAAAGCCGTTAGTTCCCTCGGTACTTTTCGAAAGGAATAGGCTACGTAACACAAATGCGAATAACTGTCCACATAAATGTGTCTAGGACAACTTGTTGACTGTGGAAAGTACGTGTCAAACTTTCTCACCAATCAAGACCACGTGATTTTCGCTTGAGTGCGAAGGAATGTACTTGAAGCACAACCTCGTTATATTGTTGGTTTATATTAAGTTATCCGTTATCGTTGAAAGGCTTTTAAAAGTTGTACGTTAATGTGTAGAGTAGAATTTTCCCGATGAAGTTTTAATCCATTAACGGGTGAAAACCTTCACGAAAAGTCTAGCCACGAGAAACTACGTCAGGACATTGTTTTATAATTTCATAGTTTTATTTTAAATAAATAATTTTGAATACATTTAACAATTATTACAAAATTGGCTTCACCCTTAAGCAGGTTTTGTTTGATACAAACAATCTTTTTATTAGGGTATATGAAAATACTAAATGTAGTATAGTACCAAAGCTATTTGAATATACTCTATCCAGCAATAGCAACAGCATATATATTTCAGTAGAGAATTAGTAAAATGTGAATTAATTGAACCAAGAATAAAAAAATGAACAAAATATGTACAATCTGTCTGTCTAATTAGACATATTTAAATTCTACATTGTTAGGTGACACAGTGGTATGATAAAGAAGACCATTCAAAATGTTTTGATTGGTATATGTGCTTGTCGCGTCCAAATTTTATACATTTATAGAACGATTGATAGAATATTACTGCAATATTAATATGATTCAGTAACAATTATAAATAGATTCATATTATTTATAACAACCTTGAAAATAAAATAAGGCATATGCAAATTAGTAGCTGAGAAGTTTAGAAATAATTACTTGACTATTTGGTAATGTGAAATATACGATAACATAAACTAAATATAATCAATTTTGAAAGTTGACCTATGTTCTTCAAAACGTGTCCTTGGATCTCATTAAACTGTCCTCTCAACTTCTCTCTCCTGATTCCACTTTCACGACGCTACTGTCTGACGAGCGAAGGCCCTACTATGTAGGGCCCATAAGCAATCATTTATTTCATTTGATTCGTATCCCGAACTCTCTCTGCCTCCTACTCATTACAGAATCCACTAGGCTTCATTCAAACATGACGTGCCACCTCACCTTAGGCAGACGCCAGGCGCAGCTGACGAACTTCAAAGTCTACCGCTATTAGCTTCCCCTCAAATGCTTAAGACTATTCAATACGCTTCGGCTATCAGTTTTTACAAGGTTCCTTTCACGTCGAAGCGTTTTACCAACGCCTTATACAGGCAATTAACTAGGTTTCTATCGAGCTAACGCTTCGATGTTCTTAAAATCATGAAATTTGAAGTAAACGTCCAAAGGTTTTCAAATCTACTAATTATTATTAAATTCAAGCACATGTACATAAGCCTAACGTATGGAGGATACCAATTACTGTGTTTGTACCTACTGTATATTTATGGTAGAGAATTTGATGTTTATGGAAATTTTCTCTTTTGGTGGGGCTAGTACTGCCCCCCCTGCCCTTCAGGGCCACAAAAATGTTTTGTTTTATCATTGTTGGAGGTCATGTTCGGTTTTCATGAAGGTACGTGATAAACGCACAAATAAATGGACAGAAAATTTACGCATATAAGGCAGCTTAGCTCCATTGTATTTATAAACATATTTCTGGAAATTACACAATCTGTGAATTTATCCAATTTTAACGCAACTATAGACTCTTCATTTAAAAAAATATTTATAGTTATCACTGCTCTTAGATAGGAAAATATATTATAATTATTTAGCGATATTTCGAAAAGTTTCACTTTTCTTCGAATGGCTGACATTTCTACAAAAGTGTTAATTTCAACATTTACCTGTCCTATTAAAGTTTTTTTCGTAAATAGACAAAGATGAAACGGACACTGCTTGACGAAAATACGTTTCGAGCGGCCTGTCATAGAACTTAGCAAGTTTGAAGCTGATTCACTTTGCTACAGTCCACGTCCAAGTGCAGAAAGTTTGATACTTTTAGAGCAGTGAACCTTTGGCGGCAAAAACAAATCCCAAGCACGAGCGTGCAGGTTTCTCACTTTTACTTACAGCTCGTTCGTAAAACATATTTATATTATGTACAATAAATAGTTTTAAAATTATTAAATGACAACAATAGAAAACATTACCCAGAGTAATAAAAGATCGATCTAGAGCTTAAAAGACGTCAATTCTTCGGGAGGTACATGTAGTTTTGACTAGTAACAAAACAGTCTTTGTTATTCGTCGTAACTTGACCAAAAAGTTGTGTGGCTCGTTGGTCTTGTGGTAAGATCCCTGCTTTCAGTGCAGAAGTTCTCTGGTTCAAATCCAGCTCAAGGCAGAAAATTTGTCACTTCTGATATGAATTCCAATCCATCACTCCTTGCTTAGGAATGTGTACGGCGACAATGTAGCCATCCTAGCAACGAGGCACAGTATAAATTCTAAGCTTGATTGGTCGGTGTTTCTTACTTGAATATGTCTGTCTCTAGCTGGTCATTGTTCGCTCGCTGATGATGTCAGTATCTATGGGGTTGACTTAATCTGCTCTTAATTTAAGTCCCCTACTGAAAATCAGTTATTGGACTGAGTGTGTAGACTCTAAATGCGAATTTATTAATTATTGAATTTATTTATTGAATTAATTCACATTCCACAACGTCCATAACATCATCTCGGAAGATACGTCTACTACAAACTGATATCAATCTCACAACATCAAAACACGGTTAACCCATGTCAAGGTTTCTTTCTAAGCAACACTATCTTCGCGTCATGTTACACGTCATCCACATTTCCGTCATCAATTTCCCCTCCCCCTCCCCCCCACCTACGTCACATTCTACCCCCGCCCGGATCCAGTTTCCTTGATAATCCATTTTCTTTCTCCCTTGCTTTTATTAACTATGTCTTTCTTCACCATATTGCAACCAATTTCTTCCAACAACGTTGCCTTAAGTTGAACTGCAGCAACCAAGATTAATGAACGCCATCTTGGGATTATTAATGTTATTGACTAATACAGTGCACTGTTTGAAACTTTCAAACTGTTTGACTCGAGGGAAGTTATGGTGAGGATTAAATTGGTAAATTTAATTATTTAGTTATTAAATCAAAAACGACACATTGCCAGAACTTTCAAAGTCCTATATTATAGTTTCAAAGTGTGCTTTTGAGCAAATATAATTTATCTCAGTTAAAATGTTATACCTGACAGATTCGAAAATGCAATTATTAATATAGTCTTTCATTTAAGGATAAAGTTACTTGTATCCTTCAATGCGGTGTGTGGTTGTTTTTCGACCACGTTCTTTCACGACGGATCTTTTTTCTGTCTTCGTTAATATTCATTAATAAGGTAAGGGTTTTGTTCCTATCCGTTTTTATTTATTATTTATAAAACCTTTCACAACAACAACAACAACAACAACAACAGCAACAACAACAGCAACAGCAACAGCAACAGCAACAGCAACAGCAACAGCAACAGCAACAGCAACAGCAACAGCAACAGCAACAGCAACAGCAACAGCAACAGCAACAGCAACAGCAACACAACACCAACACCAACAGCAACACCAACACCAACACCAACACCAACACCAACACCAACACCAACACCAACAGCAACAGCAACAGCAACAGCAACAGCAACAGCAACAGCAACAGCAACAGCCAATAGCAATAGCAATAGCAATAGCAACAACAACAACAACAACAACAACAACTCTCAAAATAATTTCCAACAATGTCGGGTTGGGTGGTGTTCTTCACGCCTATATATCTAGGGTACCTACGAAACTGTTAGTGCCGACAGTGCCGGGCTCAGCGTTTCTTCATCCTGCATCCTCCTCCAGTAACCCCACTCTTCCCTGTCCACCCACAGCTTTACTTCTGTCACCATGTCCCACGTTTCACCTCGCTCATCAACTCATATAAAATACTCTCCACTTTTCTCTTGGCTTCCCACTTTTCTTTTACCATCTCCCTTCTGTTCAAAATCGTCCCTGGGTATCCTCCCATTCTTTTGATGAGCCTACCCCGCCCCCGGTCCCCGTCCTAGTTAAAACCTCAATTTCTCCAGGCCAAATTTCTTACTGACTGCATTATAATTGTTTTCCATTTTTAACTCCCTTGATAGTTTTAAAAAATATCACTTCTATTTTATATTTGCATATTTTGTAATTTATATCTTAATAAGGTGTAAGTAGAGGTTTTCACAGTCGGATTTGGGTACTAAACTGCTTCGGAGTATCCGGCCTTGTCGACCCGATCCGACCCGACCCGAAGATGGGTATGGTAAGACGGCCCATATAATACTGCATGTCAAAATAGATACTGCTTTTTAGTTTTGATGAATCTAACATTAAATTTTTCTATTAATTTATTTTTTATTGTTTGGATTTTAATTGAATGTCATTTTGTATGTAGGCTTTAAATTAATACTAGGAAAACGCTTAAGTCCCGCCGCGTTGTTGGATGAGCGTAATTGGTGCATTGAGCTGCCATGTGTTATGCGGATTTTCTGTTGTTCTGTGAAAAAATCAATACTTAGTTGAAGATTTTTTTTTTTAATAAAATAAAATAAAATGAAAAATTAACTTAAATTTAATTTTTTTTAAATTAATTGTAATTTAAAAAAAGGAAAAAATTGTAATATTGAAATTTTCATAAGAAATAATTATTTGATTGCGCATAAATTTTACACAAATATATGAATTTATAAAATTAAGGTTCTGTGAAAAAATTATTACAATAGGATAAAGCATGTAGGTGTTATAAGTCAAAGAATTGTTTTAAAAAAGAAAAAAAAACGTAAAATTTCGATTTTCATGAGAAATAGTTTTTTGATTGCGCTCAATTTTCACACGAATACCTAAATTCATGAAATTAAGGTTCTGTCAAAAAATCATTAAAATCGGACAAAGCATGTAGGTGTTATAAGCTGAAGAAATTTTTTAAAAATCGAAAAAAAATCGTAAAATTGCGATTTTCATGAGAAATAATTTTTCGATTGCGCTCAAAAACGTGGCAGTTCTTCGTTCAGAGATTTCGAAGGCCTCCATAAAATTTCATCGCAATTGGAGTATCGGTTTAGCCGGAATCGTGTTAACAGACACACAAAAATACAGAAAAAAAAAGAAAAAAAAAACATTCCGGATTTTTTTCTCCAGTATAGTAAAATGGAATCTTCGCTTCGCTCGCTACGCTCGCTACGCTCATCCAAAAAACCTGGACCGGCACCTCCACCAATAACATTTGTAAATCCTGGACCGGGACCACATCAACTCCAAAAAATATGATTTTGTTTTCCGAAAATCAGGTCGATATTTTGACAAACTGGGCGGCCCTTAAATACTTGATCGAAATTTACGACATTTCGGGTACCCGCTCACCACTAAAACTGATATTTATTAAATGTTATACTAGGAAAACGCTCAGCTGACGCGTTGTTGAGCGAGCACCGGTACGTGCAACATGACCCGAGTACGACATTCCCATAAGGCCCACCACAAACTGTAGGCCTAACTGGATATTGACATTGTACACTTTATACTATTCCAACATCTTTGCATTGTACTAATTCACGTCATGCCTTCTAAAGTGTATCTTTGTATCTTCACTGCCTCCTTCATTTTTTAACATCATTTTTCGAATTATGATTACCAATAAGTCTTTAAGGTCTTAACCGATTTAGCTGAAAATTTGGAAAATAGGAGAGAATGTTGTACTAATTGACCCTGCAAAATTTCATAACGATCGGAACATTTTTATTTTTTTATTTTTTTATTTTATTTTTTATTTTTTATAACCAACGATCGGATTTTGTTCAAAAACTATACAGCAACCCGCCTAGGTGGTATGTACATGTGTAAAAAATTTCAGGTCGATCAGAGAAACGGTGCGACCTGTATCGAAGCAGTAACAGAAAAAAAAAAAAAAAAAAAAAAAAAACAGACATTCGAGCCATAAGAGTCAAGTGGAGACGCTCGCTACGCTCGCTCAATTATTTTTATCTCCAGATTTATTTTGTATCATTCATTCAATAATCTTACTTCATACGCTTGAGGAAAACCACGAACACATCCTCATAAGAATATCAATTATAATATATATTTTTACACAAATTAAATTTTAAATTTTTTAAATTTTATTTTATTAATTGTATTTATAATAACAACATTTACTAATATGTATTATTACCTCAAATTCCACATATTCATACTTGTCACCGTTCAAGTATTTTTTTATCAACCCACTGTTCATATTATCATAAAATGTTAACTTTAAAGCACAACCAGCTATAGAGAGCTTGTATGGTTTACAGAGCACATTCACAACCGTAGCAGTTAATAAATGAGTTATGTTGGAATACAATACGAATCACATACAAAACAGCCGAGGAGAGAAATATGAGCGAATTAAAACCGTGGGGGATTTAATCAAAACCTGATTGGTTTCTATCGCATTGTCAGATCAATGTGGACTTTAATTACTCCTAACCTCGTTTCTGTCCCTGGTTTTGAATTAAAAGTTATTTTCGTCGATGTAAACGAAATTCGCGGCATTCTCCATTCTCCGATGCTCACTCTGGCATGAATAGTATTGGCCCTTCGTGGAAAAAAACCGGAGTCGAATTAACTTTGGTGCTTCAATTCAATCAATGTAAGCTGATTAACACGGCAATCTAAATAACACGGTCTGCGAAAAATACGGATCTAAAGATCTAAAAAATAAAATCGCTCTCGTGTGAGCAAACGAACAACTTTCTGGTGTGTATCGTGGTGTGAAATTCTTCGTATGAGCTGGATCAACGTCACATAAGCCGAGCCGGAATTGAAGTCTGCATGTAACAACTTTGTAAGCATTGATAGAACTTGATATTGCTTTGCGCTCCTCATGTTTATTGCATTAGACGTAGCGTGTACCAAGCTCCTTCCACAAAGGGAATCTAACGTTTATTTTATTTATTTATTTAACGTCTATCCTATTCAGTTAAAAAACTGATTTAGAAAGGAGGACAACTAAATAAATTTAATTACATAGATGCAGACACAACAACGAACTACAGTTAAGTAAATATTTGAAATAGTAATATTGCAACAATAATGCATTAAAACACAATAGATAATATCATATATTCACTAGTTAGAATTTTCATATGGTTATTACATTATACTAGGAAAACGCTTAAGTCCCGCCGCGTTGTTGGATGAGCGTAATTGGTGCATTGAGCTGCCATGTGTTATGCGGATTTTCTGTTGTTCTGTGAAAAAATCATTACTAAGTTGAAGATTATTTTAAAATTAAATTAAATTAAATGAAAAATAAACTTTAATTTAATTTTTTTTAATTAATCGTCATTAAAAAAAAGGAAAAAATCGTAATATTGAAATTTTCATAAGAAATAATTATTCAATTGCGCGCAAATTTAACACAAATATATGAATTTATAAAATTAAGGTTCTGTGAAAAAAATATTACAATAGGATAAAGCATATAGGTGTTATAAGTCAGAGAATTGTAAAATTTCGATTTTCATGAGAAATAGTTTTTTGATTGCGCTCAAATTTCACACGAATACATAAATTCATAAAATTAAGGTTCTGTGAAAAAATCATTAAAATCGGACAAAGCATGTAGGTGTTATAAGCTGAAGAATTTTTTTAAAAATCGAAAAAAATCGTAAAATTGCGATTTTCATGAGAAATAATTTTTCGATTGCGCTCAAAAACGTGGCAGTTCTTCGTTCAGAGATTTCGAAGGCCTCCATAAAATTTCATCGCAATTGGAGTATCGGTTTAGCCGGAATCGTGTTAACAGACACACAAAAATACAGAAGAAAAAAGAAAGAAAAAAAAAACATTCCGGATTTTTTTCTCCAGTGTAGTGAAATGGAATCTTCGCTTCGCTCGCTACGCTCGCTACGCTCATCCAATTATTTTGTAACGTCGTGTGTGAAACCTGCCCAGATAAAATTGCATTCCCCTCTTCACTTGTCAAACAGGATATTTATTCAAAGTTTAGATAATTGTGAAGGAATGACTGAGGCGTTATTGATTGTTATGAGCACTCAATCCCTTGCATTCGCATTGACGACTGAAGGAGACATCGGGGAAATCTTTAAGTTGCCGGATGCAGGTATCAAACCCGGACCTCCCGAATCTAAGGACGTGTCCGATTGCTTGAAAAACGTGGCTCAGTCTCATTCGTATTCTCTGTTTTACGTCATCAATAATCGGTGACGTCAGAAGCAATGTACGAAGGGTCCAGATCGAGAATGAGAACGGGAATGAAACCAAGTAACGAAATAACCACACTCGTTTTCATTCTTATTACTAAAAAAATGGCGGCCTCGGGAAACAATCGAACTAAAACACTTCCAAATCACGTTGAGTAACCAAATAAGTTTTTAAATGTAATAAATAATATAGTAATTATTAGTACAGAGTCAAATTTGATATGGAAACGTTATGTAAACACTGAAAGTCAGCCGGCCACCTGCGTGTCAACTCCACGACAGTTCGTCTGTTTGTTTTGATGTTGATAGCATTGTTGATACTCCCATCAAGAAACGACCGAAAGTTACACTTCTAGTAATGAGACCGACACTGAGAATGAGAATGAGACTGAGACTGAGAATAAGAATGAGAATTTAGTTCAGACACGTCTTTAAGTCTCGTGCATTAACCATCAGCTTCTTCTGTTAGGGTTCTATGATAACATTAAGCATCAATAGTTTTATTGTGGTTTGAAGCTAAGGTTGTTAGTAACATTTGATTTTTTTTATTATCATTGTATGATGTGAAATAAACTTAATAATAAATAAATAAACTACATAATATAATATGTAAGGTACATACGAACTACTCTAATAATTGTTAAATTTTATTTTACCCCACATTGGTAATATTTTTATAAATTCATTAAAATATATATAATACTCAATATAATAATAATACAAACTATACGCTCTTGGCAAAAAATTATTTATAGCAATATTTTTTAATATTAATTTATAATATCTTAAAAATTTAAATATTAATTAATACATGCGTATACTTTTGGAGTTTGCTTGAAGCTTTGATTATTTTTGTACATTGAGGACTGTGATAAATAGCAACCAAGCTACATTTCCGGAAAAATGCATTAATTATCAGTTTCATCAGGAAAGAAACCTAGTAACCACGGCGAACTACAACAATATTGGGAAATTTCCTAATTAGTTTCCTAAGAAGTTTCTGAAACCCTACTTTGGGTACCAGCGTATACCCTTTTCGTGTTTCAAAGTAACGTTGGAAAAATCCTTTCTCAAATCTTCCTCTAAATTTAGAATATGTATCCTGTACTTACTTACTCTTTCATCAACGCCTATCTAGTTTTCAAAATTTTCATTTCTTAGTGTATTTTCATGCCGACAATCAGTTTAAACAATAAATTAGTGATAAGAAAATAGTAAGAAAATAAGAATGATATTTAACGTTAAAAGTAAAATGTGACATTGAAAAAATTACAAAAATACATCACGGAAATAGTGAGATCTAAAACTTTAACCCTTAATTTCCACATGTTGGACCAAACCAACTTAAGCGTTCTTGTGTTCTTTGTTATGAGAGTGCAAACAATAAAAGCGAATTGTTGTTTGTAGGTTCGTGAACCACTGGTTCATATTCGAACTCTCTGGCGCCAAGAGAAATTACACGAAAACCACAAAGCATGATTTAATAATTCATAAACGAGACCCCGTACGTAACTCCCCAAACAATTACTTGTTAACCAAATACTCATTTCTACTCTACAGGCTATGAAATTAATTTATACGGCTGGGGGAATGTAATTCCAATCGGTACATTGCACATCATTATTAACACCGTCCGTTCTGATTATTTTACACGTTAATGTAATCTGTGTCACTGATTATTATAATTTAAATACCAACTTCATTTAACAAGTGAACCTTGAAATCATTCAACATAAACAAATTGAAGCTAATAAATTTGCATTCAATTGAAATCATTTCAATGAGTCAATATGAAACGTGTGGTCCGTACTCAAAACGAATTCGATTATTTGTTTCAAAATCCATGTTTAATTTACATTCACAATTTCTCACAAATGATTATTTGTTACAAATGAATATGATAAGTACAGATTTAAGACTTATAACATTGTGTCTTATAATTTGTAAACATCTATAATATTTATTTGAAAATACCCATTATATTTTAAACGTATTTGCGATAAAAATTGTTTAGTCAATGTTTTATAAATATAGACCTTCTATCAGATAGAAGATAGTAGATAGAAGATAGAAGATGGATTCCCTGCTCAGAGAAAGATCGCTTTTACAAGTGATAAGTAATGTCTATTATATAATTGGAGAATTCGCGCTTTGTTTTAAATAAGGTAGTCAAATACATAAGGTTTATGGATAAGTTTGAAAATCTCACATAGTCTTGGTTAGCTCAAGTTTATTGAAATATGAGACGTTAAGCCCAATTTTTCAATCGTTCAATTTTAACATCACATTATCTTTCTACAGAATTGAAAGTGTAAAAAACATAGTGTTTTTCTATTTGATTTCAAGATGTCTTTCAGGTTATGCGTCGAAGTGTGATGTATACACAGTGAATACGAGTTGATGTAAAAAATATCATTCAATATCATTTTTAGTGTACATTGCACATTGTTCGTGAGTCGATGACGTTGACGCCGTCATGGATGGCTTGGTTAATTTTCACTAAAAATCAGTTACTTTATCGTCTTGGAAGAATCTAAATACGATCTTTTTTATTATTTTTATCTGTCATTTATCAGTTTTTGAACTGAATAGGGTAATCGTTAATTAAATAAATATATATTAATAAATTTATTAATAAACGACAGTCCATGTATAAATTTATTTAGTAATCCTTCCTTTATGAAACATAACTACAACGAAACGGCCGTTTCGCCTTTATAATATTAAATTTTAGCTTATCTTAAAAACAATCGTACTCGAAAAATCTTGCTGATCTTTATTGAAAAAAATATTCAGTCGGCAAAACTTTATTATATTTAGTAAAAACTCTTTATTTTATTCATTTTTATTTATTTGTTTAACGTCTATCCTACTCAGTTATTAAAACTGATTTACGAAGGAGGATAATAAATAAAACCTAAGTACACATTATATATTTTTGTTCAATATGAGTAATGGCAGTAATTAAAAACGAATAATGCTTGAGATCAGTTTGTAGCATTCAGAATGCCAAGAAACCGCTGTAAATGAGGTTGAGCTGAAAATAACTGGTTTCATTCTTCTCATTTATCACGTTGAATAATGAGAAAATAATTTAGTCGAGTCTCCCGGATTTTGGCTAGAAAACAAGTTCGAAGATTTGTGTGTTAATATAGTATGTGTTCTTAAGACCAGTGGGTGTATCGTAGGCTCACTGATACACACTGCACTCAATGCCATATAGGTAAATAATAGAATCCAGATTAATCTTTTAGGGAGCAAAGCACCCCTATACCTATCGCTTTGTCTGTCCGTCTGTGCGTGTGTCACACGTCAAGATAAAAACCGAACATGACATCCGATAAGCATGCGTATTTTTTTTTACTTTGCTCTTGAAAATGTAAGATACATAATGTTATTGGTGAATCTAAGAGTTAGGTTACTGGATAAGCCCCCAGAAAGATGGAATATCTATATACTCGGCAAGCCTACTAAGGTGATGTGAGCCCTGGATGGTCAAATAAAATTTCAAAAATACCAACGAGCCACACAAATATTTAATAAATTCTAATCAATGCGACATTCAAATAAAGTGCTCTCTCAATGATAATACATCCGAATAAAACTACTGGAATAATGGATGTAAAATTCATTTTATAAACACGTTAGGAATCTGTTTGAATATTATCTGAAACAATAAATTAAATAACAAAATGTATGAAAGGTTCTCTACCACTTGTTTTTAAAATCATACTCAAAGTGACTAGATGTAATATCCACACATAATATTTGTCTACTAGTTATCGATAAAAAAACTTCCTGGATATTCTATTCTGTTCCGCTGATGATATGCGATCTCCAATAGGTTAAGACAACAGACTAAGAAGAGATATGGAAGTAGGGGGGAAGGGGAGTTGAGGTCACGGGATCAAAGGTCAAACAAAATTCAAATTTGTGCAAAATCTACAAAGCATTTCTCCGAGAGTTTGAGATTGAATTAATATGAAGTATAGAAATACTGGAGTGCAGCAGCTCGAGACCTGACGCTCAAGAGAAGCAATAAAACCGTGTTTACCGTAACAACATCAAACATCTGGCGGGAACAATGACATCAAACCCGACGCAATTAGGCCCAGCTATCGAAATTAAACTTTACTCCTCAACCCACGCAGATTTCGGAGAATTTAATTTACGCATTTTGTAGAGCGTGTGTGGTAAACGCTGGGTAATGTTAGAATACCAATGTTAGAGGGAATTTGACTATTTACACGAACCCGAAAATTAATTATATTTCTTGATTACAAACTATAGTAAATTATTCTCACAAAAATAAATTTTTATGTCAATGAGTGAAAGTATATCAAAATGAGTGGGTTATAAATTGGTCAAAAAGTCGTTTTTTCTGTTGTTATTGTTCGTTTTTAATTGACCGCACTTCTGCTGCCAACCTCGAAGTTAGTGCAATGAATTTATTAATGTGTAGAGTGCAATGAGTAGTGATTTTTAAAATATCATAAGCTTATTTAGAGTTATTTCTGTTACCTTCGCAAACGCTTTTTCAGGCGCGTTGTTGGATGAGCGTAATTTTTTAAAAACAAAAAAAGCGTAAAATTGCGATTTTCATGAGAAATAATTTTTCGATTACGCTCAAATTTCACACGAATATATAAATTCATAAAATTAGGGTTCTGTGAAAAAATGATTTCAATCAGATAAAGCATGTTGGTGTTATAAGTCGAAGAAATTAAAAAAAAAAACGTAATATTGCGATTTTCATAAGAAATAATTTTTCGATTGCATTAAAAAACGTGGCAGTTCTAAGTTCAGAGATTTCGAAGGTCTCCAAAAAATGTCATTGCAGTCGGAGTATCGGTTTAGCCGGAATCGTGTTGACAAACACACAAAAATACAGAAAAAACAAAAACGTTCAGGATTTTTTCTCCTGTGTAGTGAAATGGAATCTTCGCTTCGCTCGCTAAGCTCATCCAACAAATTTACCCTAATTGACATTTAAGCCATGACAAATAATGCAGTGCCCTAAAGTTTTCCGAATTGCCTCTGGCACCTGGGGCTTTGCCCCCGATCCTTAGTTATCCCGCGCCAAATACTAAAACTTAGTATAACGCTTAACGCCACTTTAAACCCAGAAAAAAGCCTAAATTATAATCGGAGACCACAGTGTAAAGGCTTCACAATAAAAACGAAATTTGTATTCCGCCAGTACAAATACTATCTTTATACCGGCGGAAAAAAAACGTGTAAAATGCTAGATACTAGAGATAAAACTTTTCATTGTATGTTATTATGTAGACAAGAGCATGGGTTGAAAAAATAGTGGTGGGTGCGGGTACAATTTCGGGTATGAATGTTATTTGGGGCCTTAACTTACTGTCAAAACAGGTCACCGATTTTCTAGTAGCAAAAAATATTTAGAGGAATGGTGGAGGTGCCGGTCCAGGATTTACAAAATTTAATGGTGGAGGTGCCGGTCCAGGATTTAAATCTTTAGTGGTGGAGGTGCCGGTCCAGACATTTTTTTCGTTGGTTAAATAAAAAAATGGCATTCAATAAAAATACAGAAAATAGAAAATTAATTGGAAGAAAACCGAGATTTTACAAGCAAAACCAAATATCTATTTTCACATACAGAAGCAAAACGGCCGTCTTTTTTCGATCCACCCTACTTGACCCAAAAACCCGAAGCAGTTTAGTTCCCGAACCCGACCCTACTGTCGAAACCTCTACCCGCACAGTCCTAGTTACAAATATTAACCAAAATTAGCCTCCCAACCAAAACAATTATGAACGCAAATGTGTCTGGGGTGTACGTTATTTAGTTTACTAATAGGAAAACGCTTAAGTCCCGCCGCGTTGTTGGATGAGCGTAATTGGTGCATTGAGCTGCCATGTGTTATGCGGATTTTCTGTTGTTCTGTGAAAAAATCATATCTTAGTTAATTTTTTTAATTAAATTAAATTAAATAAAAAAATAACTTAAATTTTTAAATTTTTAATCAATCGTAATTTTTAAAAAAGGAAAAAATCTAAAATTGCAATTTTCATAAGAAATAATTATTTGATAGCGCTCAGATTTCACACGAATATATATAAATTCATGAAATTAAGGTTCTGTGAAAAAATCATTACGATCGGATAAAGCATGTAGGGGCTATAAGCCAAAGAAATTTAAAAAATCGAAAAAAGTCGTAAAATTGCGATTTTTTAAAGACATTTATCTTTCGATAACGCTCAAATTTCACACGAATATATCAATTCATAAAATAAAGGTTCTGTGAAAAAATTATTACAATCGGACAAAGCATGTAGGTCTTATAAATCGAAGAATTTTGTTAAAAATCGAAAAAAATCGTAAAATTGCGATTTTCATGAAAAATAATTTTCCGATTGCGCTCAAAAACGTGGCAGTTCTAAGTTCAGAGATTTCGAAGGCCTCCATAAAATTTCATCGCAATCGGAGTATCGGTTTAGCCGGAATCGTGTGGACAAACAGACAAAAATACAAAAAGAAAGAAAGAAAGAAGAAAAAAAAAACATTCCGGAATTTTTTCTCCAGTGTAGTAGAATGGAATCTTCGCTTCGCTCGCTACGCTCATCCAACAATCGTCTTTAATGGGCGTATTAATCAACCCAAGAATAAAATATTAAAATTAGTTTTGGCAATGTCGGATGATCATTGATAAACTTTGCTTGTTGTTTTGTTAAACTGATGTTTAAGAACATTTCATTTAGGCCAATATATTCACCTTAACTAACGATAACTTTATGCTGCTTGTATGTCTTGTGGGTGTCTTCGGGCACAGGCAAGCGTACGTGAAGGTAGAGAGTCGACACTATCGCTACCGGTGAAGTTTCGCAACAATGTGCTTCGTTTAAGTTGTTTTTACTTCATCATATTAATTATAAACGGTGACTTTAAGAACACAACAGTTTTTTACGCGAGAGTTCAAAGAGGCGCTTCTGCCACACCAAACCACACGAAATAGAACTTTGCTATAGTGTCATTAAAATATACATACACTTTCAAAAAAACTTTTGGTCGTGGTGTTTTCAAAATTAAAATCTGCAATTGCTTACACTTTACCTGTAAATATCCTTCTTTAAACAGAGTTCCTTCCCTAGGATTCTCTTAAAGCTTTAACCACCTTTAATAATGTTTTTTCTCTTTAATAATACGTAACATTTATAATAATTTTTTTTATAATATCTTATAAACGACCTGCATACCTCATCTTCTCAACATCCTGTCCTGTTTTCTATACCGTTACTATATTATTATGCAACAAGCGGTCGGTGATCGCTAGCGTATTAAACGGATCCAATGTTCTTACACAGTTACTTACGTATTTGCCACCCATCAAGATCTTGAAAAACTGTTTATAATCTTATAAAATGTATTTTTCTAATGTAAATGGATTTGCATCTAAACATTTTGCTCCCCATAGTTTTCTACTTGCATTTTTAAACGAGGGAGCGGAGCGACCGAGTGTCTCCATTCAACTCGAACGGCTCTCATTCTGTGATTCTGTCTGTCTGTCTGTACGTCGAAAATCAGCCGAACCGCTGAACAGATTGGGCTGAAATTTTAAACAGACATCCGGTACGAGTTTACTGAGAACTGCTAACAAAATCAGCTAGATTCATTGCGATTTAATCCTACAATAAATAAAAATGTGATTTTTAAAATATCTATAGCATTTGTTTAGTGGCAGCTAGTGGGACGATAACTACGTGGCTTGCATGGCCTATTGGTAAGCATTTAGACTACCGCACGGAGGGTTGGGGTTCGATACCCATTACCTCGAACTTTTTTATATTTTTGCACCCACATATTATTTTTGAGGGGTGTTAAATGGGAAATAAAACGAAGGTGATTTTGTTTTGTCTTGGAAATTTGGTAATGTTTCACGCTAATACGTTTTGAACATGATTCGCATTTTAAATGTTCAATTTAAATAACTAGGGAAACGCCAAAGTCGTTGTTAAACGAGTGAGTGAGCCATGTGTTGAGTACCCGGGAACATCGCCTTTTCTCCCATATACCTAAGGCTCGATCTAGCCCAGTATGGGGATGATACCGGATACTATACACATGGGTCACTCACTCGTTTAACAACGACTTTGGCGTTTTCCTAGTAGTATTATTTGTGAAAAACGTGGTTCACCAAGTGGTAAGCTACAATTATATTTAGTTGGCCAATGTGGCATTTGAGTAGATGAGGTGTTTCACCAACTTAAAACTGTACTAGTTTTCCTCGAAATATTTCTGATTTTATTACTCAAACAACTATTAGTTTGCTAATCTTAAGATTATATTCATTTGTAAAAGAGGATTTTTTTACCTAGACCTATTTAAATGGTATTGTTTTGATAAAATGCATTTTGTTAACTGATATTTCATCTTTAACCTACCAATGCTTTAATGACACTTTTAGAATTCGCTCTGTTATTAATTGGTTCTGTAAAAAAAAAAATGTTTATTGTACACCTTGTAAAATATTGTATAGGTGTTGAAACGAATTAAATATTTTATTCGCAAAGGCTTAACGAAATTATCATCAACACATGCATTTGTTATTTAATGAAATAGTAATTTGTATTTTGTATTTGTTTTTATTGTTGGAACTGCTATGACATGTTATCAATGGACTGAAATAAATTTGTATAAATCACTCCCTAGTGGAAAATGCAGCACTAAAGTGTGGTACATTGTTTTGACATGCAGTTAATGCACTATCCGTTTAAAATTTAGTAGTACTTTAAAATTTTGTTCACTAGTTTTTCAAGGCGACATCTCCACCATGACGACTTTATACAAAAAGTTTGTGTCACTCTAAAGTGAGACCTCCACAAGTTTGTATTCACGCCATCTTCACTTCCCCTGTGACCTGAATACAAAGCAGCGAGTATATGACCCTAGGAAGACACTGACAAGTTTGTCAAATCACACTCGGGGGCATTCGTGTCCTAGACGCTTTATCGTCGACTGCACCGAAGCGTTTTTAATTCTAATCGACGTTGTCTGGTGATGAAGTGGAGAAAACTTAAAGGGGTGTTCACCCGCTAAACTCTAAAAAAATATCAACCAGGGTAACTAGTAATGAATTAAGCAATTAACTGAAAAATTATTGGGTCCACCATGACCCGAAAGAAAATAGTCAAATCTTATATTTTTCGAGCTAGGTCCCATCGTCAAAATCTCCCATAAGAAATAGGGACGATCTTTATGCCCCGTGACCTTGGAGGATTTTCGTCCAAAAAATAATGGTCATTATTGACGTACTCTACAGTCTTTTCTGTAAATTCTCTATATTTTATTTTTTGTTGTGTAATTTGGGTAAGTGTTTCGGTCAAAATATGCTGATTACCAAGAAGGGGTGTGATTTTGGAATATTATATATATATATTTTTTGCGAGTTTGATAGTATATTTGTGCACAGTTTCAAGACACGATGATATAAAGGGGCATTTAGACTAGTACGATGCTCCTAGTATCTATGTGAAACAAAAAAGAAGCTGGTTAATGCCGATTTAAGGAATTTCCCAAAACACCAATTTTCGTAAATTTCTGGATTAAAAAATTAAAAAATTATGTAAAATCACAGTTACATAGTATAATTCTTTAAACGGTCACTTAAGTTTAGTATTGTACTATAGATTATGTGGTTAAAAATTAATATTTTGTGGTAATAGCCCCTTTAAGGCGGGCAAGGATTAAGAATTTGTCAGCAACATCACTACAAATAAATGTTGAGGCAATCGTTACCTTGTGCTTGGAATGTATCGTGGATGCAAGATCGGAATAAACAATTGTTTGTTGGAAAGCATAAAGTATTTCTATTAAAATTTAATCTATGAATCGCCGTTTCCGATTGAGGAAATCGATTTATACAGAACATATTAGTACTAGTACTTTCTTGTAATGACGTTTATAATTTTAGAGTCGTTCATAAACGGACTTTGTCGACATAAGTGGTTAAGCTGTGAAATGCAAGACTCGGATTCGGGAGGTCCCTGATTCGATCTTAAAGGGGCTATTAACCCTGATATTTTACCACATAATCTAGAGCGAAATACTAAACTTAAATGACAATTTAAAAAATAAATCTTGAATTTTTTACTTTACACGAATATTTTAAACATTTTGATCCTGAATTCTATGAAAATTTGCGTTTTTGTGAATTTCTTAAATCGGTTTCTAACCTTGTTTATTTTGGTTTCACATAGATACTAGACGAGAGCATCACACCAACCTGAAAATGGCATTTTGTGTCTTAAAACTGTGCTCGAATATACACTCAAACACTAAAAAACAATGCGTTCCGAAATAACACCTTCTCTAAGTAATCAACATATTAATTTGACCGAACGACTTGCCCAAATTACAGAAAAAAGCAATAAGAACTTACAGAAAAGATAGCCGAGTACGTCAATGATGACTGATATTTTTTTAACCAAAATTCTCTAAGGTCAATGAGCTTTAAGATCGTACCCTTCGAAAATTATTAAGTTTGTTATTTATTTTTCGGGTTATTTCAGACCCAACATTTTGTCTGTCTCTTTATAAATTTAATTACTAGTAGGCCGAAATAAAGTATATATTTTTAGTTTAACGGGTAAATACCACCTAAGTACATGAATAAATACATGTTTTCATTAGAGTATTGAACAGTAAACAATGACAATTCTTTAATCGTGTTGAGCTTTTCTCTCAATTCTGAGTTTGCTCTTGACTTATTTAATTAACGACAATCCTTAAAATAAAGTTCTCTTAAGAGTTAGAAGCTTTTTAGCGTCCATACAAATTGAACAATGGTACAACTTTTTATTTTTTATACATAGCTTTGGGGCTTTCTGTTAACTCTAAGCGTTGCTGGTTTTAACACACATCTGGGATTTTTTGGGGAATTAATTCGTTTATGCCGAATTATATATATTTTTAAAAAAAATTTGTTAATAGAAACGTGCTTTTGAATTAATTTGGGAACAATAAAATATGCATGGCTACGATAACCCCTAACAAAAAATATGATACGAAACAGCACACAACTTAGTAAAAAGACATGTGTATATATTTATATAACGTATATCCTATTTCTATAAAAACGTATTTAAAAAGGATGCTAACTTTATAAAATTAAATACATACATGCAGACTAAATAATGTAGACTGTAGAGTAATTGGAGCAAAGTTATGTATTATGAAGAATCTCATAGTTAAAAGAAATGTGAGGAACATATTATAATGTTTCTAAAATTTCTTAATAATAATATGTCACTTTTGTATGAACTAGTATTAACCATATCATTTTTTGTTGAATGTTTCCGTAGCCATGAAATTTGTCTTAGTAGGCCCTACGTAATTAATGCATAAGCGTATCTATATAAAATTCGAATGTAATAAAGTCGGCACAAACGCACAGACGAGTTTCTTAATCCCAGATTTGTGTTGAAACCAGTAAACGCTTGAGTCAACAAGAAACACTGTGCATATAAGCCAAAAGTTATACAATTGTTTCTATGTTTGCGTTTAGAATGTCCCCGCCTGGTTCTCCACGTAACCCCTATGCATTTCTTATGATGCCTATTGTGACGTGAGCGTAGCCCTGCTCGGAAAACGTCGCGCGTATTGCGCAAGAGATCGTTGGTGTCCCTGTAGAATCGAGTCTGAAAGTTTGTTCACGACAGGGAGTCCCCGAGAGAGCGAGAGAGAGAGAGAGAGAGAGAGAGAGAGAGAGAGAGAGAGAGAGAGTTAACCCCAGGGCAATGAGAGCCCTAGTCCGTGCCCGTATCTTACCATGGGGATTTCATCGAGGCTCATGACAAAATGTCGACCACATTCTTATACGGGGAGTGAAGGGATATCTATTGGTGTGTAAAAACCTTCATGTTTGACATCTCCTTTAAAGGATTGTGTTTTTTAGTACATAGTATATCCTGTTTACAAGGTTTAGATTCCGTTAGAGTGTGGATAAACTGTTCGTTTTTACACTTTCGCCTAACGTGGATGAATTTGGTTTGGTAAATAATGATGTAAAATGTAACATAAAACAGCGGTTCGGTTGTGGTCGATTAGGTATTCACAGGGCTATAAATATGGGGGCTGCGTGACTGTAATCTTCATAAATCACACACTTGTTTGGTGGATTGACATCAATCGGAAAATGTAAGACTGTCTTCAAGTTCAAATATTGTCAACACTGGATGAAGGTACTATTGGCGTTGTACAAGTTATGTACAAGATGTGCAAGACAGCACTGTGCTGTATAGAAATACGTAGGTCAATAATATCATCTCGTTAAATTATGTTCTCCGCGTGAATTATTTGTAGGCCTATGTGGTTTTTGAAACCACAAATGAGTTATTAAAAGTATATTTCATTGAAGTTATAATTTATTTAAAAACGATAATAATTTTAAGCTCCTTGAAGACATGAAGACTAAAAGACGATTTAAAAATTGTAAAAACAAATATATTTCGTTGATTATAGATTTAATATAGATGGTTTTAATCCTACTATTATCCGAAACTGATGGCAGCACATAATCAAATTTAGTTTGTAGGTCTTATTTTGGTACCCATGGTTTTAATGTTGAAGATGGTAATACTCCTTAAAGGCATCTGAAACTTTTAAAGATTTATGACATTTGAATTGTTTAATAGAATTATCACACTCGGTAGACACAAATATCCCTACGATTATGATTTAAGATTATACGTAACTTTAAGTTGAAATTATCTGGTTATTAAAATTTTGAATGTTTAGTTGTTCACTTAAGTGTCGTAAAATACAAGATTCGATGTTACACATTTAGTCTGGAATACATGTAAAATTTAATTATTAAAGAGCATCGAATCTGCTATGCATTCAATTCAAAATGAGGACTGTTTTTAATGTCGAGATTAACGTAAGTTAAATAACCAATGGACCGACTGTTTGATCATCCAACAATCATCAAAAACAGTTGTGCGTTATATCATGTCTTGTGTACAAACGTCAGACCCGTATGTTCATTAATGTTTGAAGTAAAAGTGTTAACGATGCGACATGTTTTACAACCAGCGCTGTCATCAACATCAACGCAAGGCCTGTGCATATGTATCCCACGGCGTTGTATGCGAGAGCTAAGGTCACAAGAATTGCAACCAGCCACTCACTCAAGTGTGTAGTTTAAACTAGGAAAACGCTAAAGTCCCGCGCGTTGATGGATGAGCTTTTTAAAGGTTTAAGTTTGCGTGGGATATCTTTACTTTTGCAAGTGCTGCCTACGCATCGAAGGTGAATGTTGTCAAGTTTCTTTTGTTTCTTGTCAATTGGTATTATTTACCGTAAAAAACTTGTATTAAAAGCTTTATTTCTATGGATTCTGGCTAAATTTTTCCACTTTTTCTTTCAAAAGGTACTACATAACCATAACCTTAATGTCCATGTATAATATGAACGTTGTAGCCCCACCCGTTTGGTCAGAATTGGCCCAAATGGCACGAAAATATCGCACAAAAAGTCAAAAAACGTATATTAAAAGCTTTATTTCTCTCGATTCTGGCTAACTTTTTCAACTTTTTCTTTTAGAAAGCAATACATCACCATTACCTTAATGTCCATGTGAAATATGAACGTTGTAGCCCCACCCGTTTGGTCAGAATCGGCCCAAATGTCACGAAAATCTCGCACTAAAAATCGAAAAAAATCGTAAAAGTGCGATATTCATGAGAAATATTTCTTCGATTGTACCCAAAAACGTGGCAAGTCTAAGTTCAGAGAAAACGAAGGTCGTGTCAAATTTTCATCAAGATCGCATATGCCGTTTGCCCGGTAGAGAGCGAACAAACAGACGGAAAAACGAAAAAAAAAAAACAAAAAAAAACAAAAAAACAAAAAAACACCCGAGCTAAATTTTTTGGGGGGTCGGTGAAATTGAAGTCTTCGCTTCGCTCATCCAACTATTAGTCACAATAAAATTAGTTGGAATTCTTAAACGCAAGATTCACATTCTCAAATAATAAAGAATCCAGCATTTGTTTTAAGGAGACAAATAATAAATGTATTTTATTTCTGTTTTTGTTTAGGAGTAAAAATCTGTCACATTTTAATCTTCATTCAAACTTAAATATTTGACTAAAAATGTTTGTAATTTTGTAATCCTATTTAGCATTATTTCGCCCAAAGAAGAAGAAATTCGAATATTTTAGTTTTTCCTTTGATCTTAAAATTGTTTTCCCTTGAAACTAATTGATTGGTGCTAAATTATGCAAGTAAACACTTAACAATTTTCCTTCAAAACAACTTTAATTAAAAGTTAAACATTGCACAAAAAGTGACCAAAAAGAGACTGCACCAGCTCTAACGCTATGTTGTGCAAGCAGACAGAGTCCCCTTAAGAAACCGTCTACCATACAGACTGTCCGCCCGTCTGCGCTCGTGTAGAGTTGACACCCTGTCCAGAGCGCGCTAGTTGTAAGAGAACAAAAAGCTCTGGCCGGTCACTGAACATGTCTCGTTTCCTGTCCGTGTTTTGTTACGGCCGGCGAGATTTATAACGGTGTAGACGAGGAAAAACACTCCACCTTGGGCAGCGCCCTTTCTTTTCAATGTTCATTACAGATATCAAATACATCATTGTCATCAAATTACTTTACTTGTACAATGGTAACGCAATTAAACAAACGCCCTAACTGTATCCTTATCAATGTCTAGGTGAATGTGACATGATTTGATTTGATTTATTTGAAGAATAAATAATTATATCAGTTAACAGTGTCAAGTGGTAGAAGATAGGTTTAAGATAACAATCGAAAAATATAATTTTCCAAAATAAATAATATAAACATTAAAAAACTAAAAAAAATGGTAACGTTTATCTACAACATAACCCGAATTAAATATTTAAATAGAAGTTCAATCAACTCAACTACATCAACATAAATTATAGTATGTCTGACTAGGTATTGGGTGTGTTGATTGTAGGAAGAATTGTATTCGAGCTATTTCAGAGCGCTCAATTACAGCAAATCCATAATGAAACCCCTGGACAAATTTTCGGTCGGGATTTCCGGTGGAGGGAATCGAAACGACGACCCCCTGAAGCAGAATCTCGAGTAATACACATGAACTTTATCCTTGTTAGGTACACTTTTCGTCAATTTATCGCCCTAAAATATTTAACTATGCAGGATAAACTTGTTGTAAAACGTTTTGAATTAACCTCCAAATATATTGCTCAATAATAAAGAATCAGAGAAAAATGCATTTGAGACTTATCTTCAATTACTCACATTTTATTTATTTCTCGACGTATTTTAAATAACTATGTAAAATCTTTAAATGTTATCCAATTGCAATTGATGGATTTACGTTGGTAGACCAAAATTAATATAACCTTTTAATTTTGGTGAACCTCAACCATTTACAACCCCCTATCTTCTCTAGACAAATGATTCTCTGCAAACGTCTAGCTTCGCAATAATATGCAACTGACTTGCACGTACCAACAAACATGATTAATTTTAAATGCATTATTAATTGTTGTATGCACAACCATGCGTCCCCGCCACGCACCATTAACTATTCTGTCAGCCACCGGCTAGACGTATAATGTGAACCTCTGCTCTAGTCTGGCGCAGACCCTCTCGTCACTCGTGGAATACTTAGTCGGCACTCGCAGACGATCTGGCAACGTCGGATAAAGCGTCAATCTAGTTTAAATGAGAGTAAAGTGAGGACGGCTTCAAACGTCGCCGACAAATCAGACTCTTTAGGAAGTTTCGGAGAGTTTTTCCGAGAGTTTTAAACACTTTGGTCCCAGACGATGTAAATAATATTCACTCGTTGGACGAGTAAGTTCGAAGCTACATGAACGACGCCCCGTGGGTGGAAGTAATTTATTTTACAAAAGTCTCGAGTTCTTATTGTTTTGTCATAGTACATTTTCCTGACAAGCATATTGCTCAGTGTTTTAGAGACTGACCGTAAATATAAATAAATAGTAATTTTTCATAAATCTTTTTATATTTATAAAGGGTACATAGATTTGAAACGTGGAATTGTTGTTTGATGAGTAATCTATAATGTGTGTTAATTCTTCTTTTTAGCAACCAATCGATTTTTCAAATAAGCACTTAACACTGTTTAATACTTAACATTTGAAAAACATTGGTTTGTATTGTTATTATTTTAAACTTTCATTATACAGTTAATTATTTTGTTTATTTATGTAACTTCTATCCTAATTTCATACAAAAATTCAGACAAAATAATGTTCTATAATTAAGCAAATTTGAAATAGTTATATAACAACAACGTATAATATTTTTTTAAGTCAAACTTAGAAGAACAGAAAAAATATGTTTTAATTCACGCATATTACTTTAGAAGATTTCACCTTTGACTGGCATGCCGACATTATTTACAATAACATCACAGCGCCGGTCGAAGGATATTGCAAGATAAGATTATATTTTTACCAGAGAAGTTCATTTAATTTGTTTAATGTATGATTAAAAAAAGGCCACAATCAATCAATCCTCAAGCTGATGCAACCGTGGTGACAGTTCTCACGGCATTCTCCACTGGGCCGGCGAGTATATACACGCGTAGTTACGTTGTCTCGACTTGTTTCCGTCGCCCCCCCCCCCCCACTGTTCTTCTATCACTTTATTACCGATCAATCACTATTAGACCTAACTCCCCGACGTGGAGTTCGATTAACCCAACCAACACAAAGTGTTACGACCGAGATGTTGCAAAAAGCCACTTACGATAGTTGCACGACACACTCCTGTTTAGCCGTATTTACATTATAATGGATTGCGTGATGGTAAAGCGAGCGTTTCTACATTTTGTGTTGGTTTTACATTGCGAACGACGGGGCGTCACACGTCAACTCTTCCATCTAGGTTGTGAACATATTGTTGTTATAGTTCAATTTTTCAATTGAGTATTGAACCTTTCCACACATGTTATTAGAACCAAAAATAAACACTAAATTTCATGTTTAAAACAAAGTTATTAGAAGGAGTTCAAAATTAATGTACCGTCGAGAAGTAATAATATAATATATATATATATCAATATATAAAAATCACGGATGCGGGTGTAGGTAAAAGAGGGAGCGAAGCGACTTTTTCAGAAGATCGTTGAACAAGAATACAAAATTAAACTATAATACGTCGTTTCTTTCCACCGTGAAATCATCGTTGTTGGTGGAGGTCCCGGGTAATTATATATATAGAGCTTGAATTGCTTTTCCTGATTTTTTAAAAACCTCTTATTCGTTTGAGTGGAATCGTCTAATAAATCAGTTTTTTTAATTTTCGTTTTTCTTTTTTGATGATTTATTTTTTCCCCTTTTTTCTCCCCCCCCCCCTTTTCTAATATTTGGTACATTAATTAATTGCGTTACATATTATTTTTGGATTTGTTACCAAAATTATTGTGTTATTATTACATTGTTATTGTTACACGAGTATTTCAAATCTTTACCTGACTGTAGTTCATTGTTGTGTCTGCATCTATGTAAAGAGATTTGTTTAGTTGTCCTCCTTTGTAAATGTCTTTTAACTGAATAAGATAGACGTTAAATAAATAAATAAATAAATAAATAAAAAACTAGCCCCTATTCTCCTATTCTTTGCACCCTAGTCATCAAAACATTCTGCATCATCCTTGTCAGGCATGGTTGGGCATTTCAAACGGAAGTCACGTTCGGTTTCATCTTGATACTGATACACGGACAGACGGGTACTTCGCTCCCTAATATGTTAAGGTTTTTAAATCTCAATTATACGATGTAATGTAAAATTCGTTTAGCAGTGGTTTGGATGTGTAGACTCTAATTAGTAATTACGAATTCATTATATTTTTTATTAATCATTGACGTTTAAATAATGACTACAATTTTGTTTATTATAATATTGTGTTTTGAAAATATTCTAGTCTACTAGTATCATTGATGATTTTATGAAAATTATTCCTTTACCCAAATTTACATATTATCGTTGTATCCACAATCTCCTAACACTTATTAGACTTAATGAGAAATCCCATCGTAATAGCGGCCATACTATTTGCAACACGACCACCAACTGTACTAAACACAACTTCCAATACATATGAACAGAACAGCTGTTCCCATCGTTTGATTAACACTAGACTGGTTTAATAATCACCACCCCGAAGTAATGAACAACAAGCGCAGAATGTCACCCCCCATCCCACCAAACTGTTTAACCAGACGATAACAGCCCGCATTATTGTGTAAGCGATAATATTATGTCTGCTTTAATGGAAGTACTTCTGCTAATATGAAAACCACGTGATATTATTTTATTGTTAGATACGATTTAAAATCGCGTTAACGAGTTATTCTGGGAGCCTACATTTGCACTGATATCATTTACAAAATTGTATTCAAAATATATTTAGTTGATAACTGATTTATAATGGATGGTTTAATCGAACTATCATCCGAAACTGTTGACAGTTCAATCAAAATATGTTGTTGCACACATTTTAGTTACTATGGTTGTCGAAGATACTTTTTAAAATTTTTGACATTTTGAATGGTTTAATAAAATAATAACGATCGGTAAACACGAACATATTTACAAGATTGTACCTAGCATTGTTTTGAAATCATCTTGGTCCTTGTAGTTTTACATGTTTAGTTGTTTTCCTATGTGTTTTGAAATACAAGATTCGATGTTATACTTTCCCTGTAAAACTTCATTAATAAGATTTGCTATGCACCCTATTCAAAATGATGATTTCTACGAATAACGTTTTTCAAAGTTTGTACACTGCACTTAAATTCAATAAAATATTATAATTATGTTTATGTTTGAGTTTATTTTTGTTTTTTTTAATTGGATGACAAAATTTAAGATTATATATTAGTTAAGTTATCCTAAAAATAAACACACGTTAAAGGTGAAACTGTTTTCTACAAATTTTTGATTAACCTGTACCTAAAGTCACCATCTTCAACGAAGCTTAGATCTTCTGTCTCCGACTGTACAGCAACCTTCTTCCGACTCTCTCGTACTCTCTTCACGCGTCACCCACTTCTCAACTACTTTGTATAACGAAATAATGTTTCCTATATCTTTTTGCTACACTTTTCAAAAGAACACTTTATTTTTCACACAAAGTCGAATGTTGAAATATTCTCGCGTGCATGAAATCGAGTCGGGCAGTTGGCAGTAGAATATCATAGTCTTTACAAGTTACATAGATATAGCTTCGCGAGAAAAACCTTCGCTCTAACGCCTCTTTGGGGGATATTTGTAATGACCAACAAGAGTTGCCGACGGTTGTTTTATTGCTACCACAAACACGGCTTGTGACCCCATTAGTAGGGTGGAAAATATGTGCTCTACGCCCATTGGTCGAAATAAAAAAGACGAAAGGCAATTTACATTGTGAATTATCGATAATTGCCATCATTATAGCACAGATCGCTGAAAAGATAGCCGGTAATGGCAAATACGTGAATCAATAGATAGGGCTAACTCGGTCTCTTTTATCGTAACAGATCTAATAAATTCGACTAATTACTCTACTATAAATTCTTAACCGGACTTGGTTATTTAATCGCAGAACACAGGTGATTACAACCCTTGATAAAATACAAATTTAATTTCCAAACCGGTGACTTCTGTGATTAATTTCTAAAACGTGATTCTTACTTTATTTATTTGATTTTTGTTTAATAGCTCAACTACGATATCTTCATACAAATGTTCTGTACAAATTCAAACAATGTTATAAATGCCTCGTCCTTATGTATTTTTGTGTGCCACGACACACAGCAATGCTATTGATGCTTATGTGAAAAGTTTCTCATGTGCGCCACATTTGAATATAAATTATAAAGGCGTATATTAATTTTTGGCCTTAATATAATTTAAATTGTAATAAATAAAAAAATACAATAAAAAAATTCGTATTTAGAATCAACCCACTCAGTCATATAACTGATTTACAGTGCGGGAATTTAAACCAAAGAGACCAAGCCAACCTCGTAGTCGTAGGCCCCGACGCAATCGACGATTGAGCGATAACTAACCGAAGAATGATTTTTTTATAGGAAATATAACAATCAATGGTATGGACAGTGCGAGCCTTCATCAGTGGCACGTATGTATGAGTATTCGTTATTCTTTGAATGAAGATCATCCTAGAAGATTTGCAATTAAATGTGTTCATACATATAGACCACAACCTGCAAATATATGGCTTAAAAAAAATTATTAACTATACGAAAAGTTTTGTTTCTTGATTTCAACATAATTTCCTGAGCAGGTTGTATGCAAGATGTTAAAAAAGTAACTTTTTTCAAGATGTTTTATCAACGTTGCCATTTCAAACACTTATCACTATACTTCTTCGAAATACCAACAATTGGTTTATAAATACAATATCAATGTGCTCCATACAATAGTCATCACAGGTTTTTATATTGTTTAAGGTGATAATGTATAACCATCAATAGAACCGAAAGTTAATAGGCGTTAATAGGCGTGTATATTGTATAAATACTAGGAAAACGCTTAATAATTATTCGATTGTGCTCAAATTTTACACGAATATATTAATTCAAAAAATTAAGGGTTCTATGAAAAAATCATTACAATCGGATACAGTATGTAGGAGTTATTTGTCAAAGAATTGATTTAAAAAAGAAAAAACCCGTAAAATTTCGATTTTCATGAGAAATAATTTTTCGATTGCGCTTAAATTTCACACGAATACCTAAATTCATAAAATTAGATCTGTAAAAAAATCATTAAAATCGGATAAAGCATGTAGGTGTTATAAGTCGATTTTTTTTAAATCGAAAAAAATCGTAAAATTGCGATTTTTATGAGAAATAAGTTTTCGATTGCGCTCAAAAACGTGGCAGTTCTAAGTTCAGAGATTTCGAAGGCCTCCATAAAATTTTATCGCAATCGGAGTATCGGTTTAGGCGGAATCGTGTGGACAAACAGACAAAAATACAAGAAAAAAAAAGAAAAAAAAACATTCCGGAATTTTTTCTCCAGTGTAGTAGAATGGAATCTTCGCTTCGCTCGCTACGCTCATCCAACAATCTCAAAGTGCTCCATATAATAGTCATCACAGGTTTCTATATTGTTAAAGGTGATTGGATGAGCGTAGCGAGCGAAGCGAAGATTCCATTTCACTACACTGGAGAAAAAAATCCGGAATGTTTTTTTTTCTTCTTTTTTTTCTGTATTATTGTGTGTTTGTCAGCACGATTCCGGCTAAACCGATACTACAATTGCAATGAAATTTTCTGGAGACCTTCGAAATCTCTAAACTTAGAGCTGCCACGTTTTTGAGCGCAATCGAAAAATTATTTCTCATCAAAATCGGAATTTTACGATTTTTTTCGATTTTTAAAAAAAATTTCTTTGACTTATAACACCTACATGCTTTGTTCGGTTTTAATGAGTTTTTCACAGAACCATAATTTTATGAATTAAGATATTCGTGTGTAATTTGATCGCAATCGAATAATTATTTCTTATGAAAATCGCAATTTTACGATTTTTTTCTTTTTTAGAATTACGATTAACTAAAAAAATTGAAAATTAATGTTTATTTTTAAAAAATTTAAATTAATTTTAAAAAAATCTTCAGCTTAGTAATGATTTTTTCACAGAACAACAGAAAATCCGCATAACACATGGCAGCTCAATGCACAAATTACGCTCATCCAGCGTTAATTTTTTAATGTATAACCATCAATAGACCGAAAGTTAATAGGCGTTAATAGGCGTGTATATTGTAAATACAATCTCAATGTGCTCCATATAATAGTCATCACAGGTTTTATATTGTTAAAGGTGATAATGTATAACCATCAATAGAGCCGAAAGTTAATAGGCGTTAATAGGCGTGTATATTGTAAATACAATCTCAATGTGCTCCATATAATAGTCATCACAGGTTTTATATTGTTAAAGGTGATAATGTATAACCATCAATAGAGCCGAAAGTTAATAGGCGTTAATAGGCGTGTATATTGTAAATACAATCTCAATGTGCTCTATATAATAGTCATCACAGGTTTCTATATTGTTAAAGGTGATAATGTATAACCATCAATAGAACCGAAAGTTAATAGGCGTTAATAGGCGTGTATATTGTATAAATACAATCTCAATGTGCTCCATATAATAGTCATCACAGGTTTCTATATTGTTAAAGGTGATAATGTATAACCATCAATAGAGCCGAAAGTTAATAGGCGTGATAATTGCTCGTTCTGTATCGAGAGGAATCCACGAAGCGAAACGAAGAACGAAAGAACGAGACGAGGTGTAGGTATCAAGCGCCACGGCCCCGTGTAATGTTATTTAGTGGATGTCGAGTGTCGCGTTTAACAATGTTATCTCGACCTCCGACCGTGCTCACCGACTCGACGATTGTTTTTCGTTGTGAAGTTGCGGTTCTGCGAAACACGCTATGACAGAAAACAAAGATTCCACTTGTCCAAATAAAAATGAACGAAATATAATACTTTTCGAAATTGAGACAAGCAGAAGCGTGACGTGAAAATGTGAGATCCATACAAAGCAGTAATTTTTGTACCGCATTCAAACGAAATAATTAATTTGAAAAGAATATGTAATTCATTGTTTTGAGCTTGAGACCTATCATAAATATATGAGAGAGATTAAGGAAAAGTGCGAGTGCGAGAGAGAGAGAGAGAGAGAGAGAGAGAGAGAGAGGGATTGATTGATTGATTCAAGTTTTATTTTTGCTGGCAGGATTAAGGCAATGGGGCCTTTTCTCACATCTAACCAGCTTAATAAACATACAAATAAGTACAATATAATATGTCAATTTTTCACAAAATACATTCTACACAAACTTAGACTATACATCTATGAGTCAAGGATTTCACTTCTCTAACGTGGTTACATGATCAATAAAATAGTTATGATATACATTTATGATAGTTTATGATAAGAAAAAAGAATGACACCTTCAAACACTATTTGAACCCAGTTTATACACTAAACTTATTTTACTTAACACTAAATGCTCCTCTATCTTACAAATGTCTAAAAAAATATATATATATAAAAAATAATAATAAACAATAATTAGACCATTTTTATGATTAAAAATATTACCGTCTAACATTGTTAAACTATATTCCTTACTATTTCTATACTATTACTTCACGAGTAAAAACCATTTGAGAAAATTATAGTCTTACATTTTTACACTATTATACTATTTCTTCACTTACAAAAATATTTTCACAGACATGACACAGACAGACAGAGACAGAGAGACAGAGAGACAGAGAGACAGAGAGAGGAGAGAGAGGAGAGAGAGAGAGAGAGAGAGAGAGAGAGAGAGAGCGCTGGGTGTCAACCATCAGGCACTATCACCTCGGACACAACTCCCTTAAAACATGTCCAGTCCCACAATGCAAACACTAGGCCATGTTTGTCCGTACACTCTAAACCCTTCTCACAATGTTATGAATACTCTTTGTAAGCTTGGCGACACTGCTAGAATTCTGTTACTGGATTAATGTTTCAGAACAAAGCCCCCTCACCCCTCCAATCCCTTCAACAAACACTATCTATCACTGGACGATCTACGACGCTGGACAGTGGACTCAAAATAATTAATTCCACACGGATAGCTCCCACAATGCCTAATATTGACTTTATCAACGATGTTTTAAATATTGAAATTACCGATTGTATAGGTTTGCTCTATGAGCCCTGTTATATACCAGTCCTGGGAGTCTATATTTACTAAAACTACACCTGTCGATCCACAGCGTCAACATTGTTAAAAGATAATTCAGTTTTTTCTTTTCGTTTTTCTTTTTAATGATTTTTTTGGTTTCTTTCTTTTTTTTCTTTTTCCTTTCTTTTTTCTTTCTTTTTCTTTTTCTTTTTTCTTTTCTTTTTGTTTTCTTTTTTCTTTCGTTTTTTCCACCACTTTTTAATTTGATTTATTAATTAATTGCATTTAATATCCTATTTATTTGTTACCAAAATTGTGTTTTAATGCATTGTTGTTGTAATATTACTATTTCAAATATTTACTTAAATGAAGTCATTGTTGTGTCTGCATCTATGTAATTAGATTTAGTTAGTTGTCCTCCTCTGTAAATCAGTTTTTATAACTGAATAGGATAGACGTTAAATAAATAATAAATAGAATCATTCATGCTTAGCTCAGTTTTCTAGACATTTCTGCGTGTCAGTGAGTTGTCACTGTCTTGTCGACAAGATGTCACATGCGGTATTGTATTAACAAAGTTGTCGCACTAGTAAGTAAATCGACCCCCTGTTCAGACAAGTTAGCTTATGTTCCTTTGTTACCAAAGAACATTTTGAATACATCTTTTGGAATACAATATGATATTATCTCGTCGCTTGTGTGTGAATTGTCGCCAACCAGCGAGATTCGATCAAATTTTCGTCGCTGGTTGGACAATGTTCGCTCGTAGATGGCGTCGGCGTCGACTGGGTTGGCTCGGACATCTTACAACCAAACTCTCCCATTACAAATCCGTTCTATAACTGAGTGGTTAAGTAAATAGTATAATAAGTAATTATTATATATTATATATATATTTTTAATTAAAGTTTTTAAAGAAAAATATATATATTTTTTTTTAAATATTTCATGCCGAACCATTGGGTCGCTTGTTCAATTTCAAAAAATGACTTCTGGTTGGCATAAATTATTCGCTCACCGATTGTGTCTGCGCTGTCAGGGATGTTAAGCAGCTCTTAAAGTTAAAGTCCCCCACTGAAAATAATTTATGTTACTGAGTAGGTAGACTTTATATACGAATTTATTTTTGAATGTATTTATTTATTTTACAAATCTTGCAATACAGCAGTTTATGCAATGTTTATGCCATACAAACAAAACAACACAGTAAACACATTATACAAAAGATGATGACGATTTTGAGTGTACCCTTACATCGGTAGATTCTTAAATCAATAAATGTATTTTGTTAATCTTTTTAAAATTGCAACATAATTAGTATGTGCCAATACGATATGCCACTTGGATTTATTGTTAGAATACCCAACTGAGGGCGCCTTGTACTATGGATACTATGGAGCGTGAACTAGGGTTTTATCTTGGTCATCCCTCCTGTTCATCGACTAAAGACTTAACCCACCTCAAAGTCATCAGGCTTTAAATTCACTTAATCCGCACAGACATTGTCTGCTTGAAGAAGGTCGCGTGTAATGGCTGAAATCGTCTACGTCTGTTTTCTAAAATCCGAAAAAGTTTAATGTGTGACAACTTTACTATCTATACACGCATACACACGAAATGATTGTTATGTTTAAAAAAACTTTTCTCTAATTTAGTAGGCTAGGCCTATGCATGCAGTGAGGATGGAATCAAAAGTTAATGGGCAGTGATTTTACTGTATTTTTACACGGTTAGTCAAATCAATATTAATATATAGAAACTAAACTTTATTTTGCAAACTTTTGTTCTGAACCGTTAATGTGTACTTAACATAGTTTGCGCCTCGTAAGCTACCACAGAACATTCAAAATAATAAAGCTATAATAATATTATCGTTCGATACAACACTGGAGATTTCTTCCCGAAGATTTCTACACGGAGATTTCTAGACGGTGAATTTTTTTTGTCACTGACACACCGAGAAGGTTTATTTCCAACAACAATTAAAATATAAAGCAATAGTTTTTATTGGGAAATTTTTTTGAAGGCCAAAGATTATTTCTTTTCTCTTGAGAAGATCTTTTTCCTCGTGTGTCACGCGCTTTTTAAACACATGTATTCTACTTCATGTAAATCTAAATTGTATATTTTTTATACATTTTTTTTTTAAAAAACATTGTCTTACATTGAGTAAACTTTCCGCTAAGAAAGTAAACAAAATTACATGATAGTTTTACAATCTTCAGAATTGTTTTTCAGTGGAGACTTTAATTTAAAGCGGAGCTAGCTAACGATGTCGGCACCAACGTCATCGATGCATAGCCAAATTATTTGTTAATTCAAAATAAAAAACCTTAATTGATTTCGACGATCTATTTTTATTTTTTCACAATACCGAAGGAGCAAATATGTATTAGTCTCTAGAAAATCCGTGGTCTATCTTTTGCTGAACGCAATAATCTCAAAAGGTGATTTAAGTTTCGTTCATGTAGTGGCACGCTCCTCGTGCTAATACAAAGATTGTAATCATTTTACATTTATGTTACTCACTTCATGACAATCTTTATCAGTTTTGAATTTTAAAATTGGAGTTCAGACCTTTTTAGCCGCGGAATGGATTTTACTAACAATAACAAACTCGAGTTTTGTTGGTTGATACATTTTCTTAAGCCTCGTTATTTATAGATGTCCCAAAATTGACGGGCAGAAAAGTGATGCTTTGCTCTTTAAGGTATACGACAGTGATGCATTTTACAGTCATTGCACTTTAAAGTAAAGAGAAGTGATACATATATCAGAGCCTTGATCTTTAAGTTATAGAAAAGTGATGCATATATCTCAGCTTTGCTCTTTAAATTTTAGGGATATAAAATTGATGCCTTTAACTCAGCCTAAGTTCTTTAAGGAATAGAAAAGTGATGCATATATCACAGCTTTGCTCTTTAAGGTAAATAAAAGTGATACATTTATCACTGTTTTGCTCTTTAAGGTTAAAAATTGATGCATTTCTCACAACTTTCCTAGAGCGGACACGTGTTACAAAAACCAATCAACCTTCGATATATTATGTTCTACTGTCATTCAACAGTCTGTTCAAGTTCGTGACTTGAAATAATATTTTCCCCGTGAAACCTTGACCTAGACAAGAACTCAACAAACTGCTGGTGTTCACACAAAACAGACGGAGCTTGTTACTGTTACATCACGTGATTCCTGGCAATCATTCTAAAATTTTGGGACGTGACTTTGTGAGGGGGGGGACATGCTCACTAACATACTCGCTCAGCTAATACTAGTTTCGGGGACGTGCTGCAAAACTAATACTCATATCAAACAAAGGTTTTTAGGGGAAAAACATTTACGTGAATGTTTACAGATAAGTATTCCTTCCTTATAACGTAGCAGAACTCGACCGCGATCGGACCGGAGCTTCGGACGCCGTATTGGTTAAGGGCGGATACCAAAATTTCAATTCAAATTTCCCTTAATGAGAACGCATTTACATTTTTAATTAAAGTTGTAACATGCTGGAAGTCATCAAATTATGTTTAACCATCATTTGTACACCCTTAACTATCAATTTTTTCACCATCTTTTAATCACCCTTTTACTAAACTCATTTCATATGATAGTACCATGCCATCATTGTTCACCCTTTACTTTCACCTTTTATAATATTTGTTAATTTATTTTATTGTATTTTATAATGTGGTTTTAAGAGGTATAACTAAGGCATAGTTAGACACATTGTGACTGGAGCCTTATGGCCCTTTTCTAACTTTTCTATGGAGTTGTGCAGCTTAATATACGATTAGTGTACAATTTCGAAATAAAATAATAATAATAATGTGTTAAGTGTTCGTCTCTGTTGGGTCTTACCAAAAATATGGTTCGACATCATTTTTCTATCGAATTTTATGGGAATACATTCGCCATCGTAACTTTTTGTTTAAATCCAACCATTTTGGAGATAAACGGAATCAAAGTCTTGCTTAACGCCATTTTATGATTAAAGGAGGAGGATTACCAGTGAAGAATATGTTTTTGTGTATTCTCTAGTAAGCGAAATACTTTTTTTATAATATGACTGTTAAATTATTTTGTCTTACTGTGAACTCAAAAACTCCTGAAATATGTGAAGGGATTTGATGAATTCTATAAAAAAGTATTTATCCTGCGTATTGTATTTTAAATAGATACTAGAGTTCCAGCGTAAAATTTTCCATTGAAAAATGTCTTGGACTAATATATTCGCAAACAAGTAAAAATATACGCACTCTTCAATTACATTCTTTGGTAATCGACATATTGTGACTGAACAAGTAACCTTATCACAAAAATTTAACTTAATCGTCAAGAAATATTAGTGTTTTATTGCATGACTATTTTAAGATTTTAAAAGCAACGGTGCATAAAAAACGATGTAATGTTGTTTGTTGTGGTAGTTTTTTTGACGATGTGACCAAGCAAAAAAATAACAATTTTCACTATTTTTTCAAGTCGCGGGTACCTAGTTTTTCCTCGTTGTTTAAGTACTTTTTCAAAACGTATTTTTTGACTTTGCGAGTTAATACCCATTGAATCGTTATTCCTCTTATGTTGCACATTGTTATTTATTTATTCATTGAAATCAAATAAATTTATTTGTTTAATCAATATCTAATGTTTATTCAATTTGAAAAACTGAATTACAAAGGAGGACTACTAAATAATTTTCTCTGCACGCATGCACACAAAGTAATGAAAACTGCTCCTAGATACCACTTTAAAGCAAATTGTTTTTGTTTGGCTTCAGGCTGTTTATGAAAGTGAGCTGCAAAATAAGTAATTATTAAGTTTTTCAATTATTTATCATACAAGAAAACTCTCACTATAATTTAAATAATGTACACAAAACTTCTCACACACCCTAGGCACCATCCTATTTGATTAACCTAATAATGAAAGCTATTAAGGTATCACCACCTCTTCCTACCTTAAATAGAGATAATAAACCCTTAAATCATTATTATTCATGCATCAGAGTAAGAAACGGCTACATTAAACGACCTCTGCGCCGTGGAAAACCGTGCCTTGCTGCAAGTAAAAGCTTTTGCACATTTTTCTAAAATATGTGTGGACGTTCGTCTTATTTATGTGTTAACATTAAATTTTACACGCGGAGCTTGAGTTTCTTCCCTGGCAAGGAGGGCCGGGTGTAATAATGGTGTGAGATATTTTATCAACGTCCAGACGTCGCTTCGTTATTATTTTAACCTTGCTTGTCTTATCTTTTTCCTGAGAAATATGGTCCACCTGGAAATATTTTAAATACAAAGTAAACGGACTAAAAATGGGTTTCAAGACTTCATTGGTGTAGAAGTTTGACAAACAATCACAACTCATTGGGAATCCCCAAACATAGGCCTAGTGTAGTACTTGGTGGCACATTTAATGTGGAAATATCTTGGTTAAGTTAGGTTTATTGTTGAAAAACAGCTTAAACCTGAGTCTTGAAATGTAATGTTCAATGTAGACCATTCAAATTTATCGACATTATGCTTTAAATCTATGGAAATGTCGAATTTACTGCCATAACTTTTGATGCGTGTGTATGTAACTTACATACATCAGTGATATTTATAAGAATACATCGATCATTTCGTATTTTCTTCTATGCATAGCCTCTAATTATTTAAGAAACTAAACTAAACGCTATTTCATTTTAATTAATGCAAGTTTCAATGAATACGTCACAAACATACAGTATAGTTTAAACCATTGTTTAAATAGTTAGTATAAGGTCAGCTGTTTTCATTCTTATATAATGATTTAACATGTTGTTCATTAATTCATACGAATTATCATTAAATATTAAGATGTTTACAGTTTAAAACTATTTTGTTTTTTAAAATGCTAATTTTATCACGTAGGTTGTCACTAGGTTTACATTATAATGCTATCAATATAATAATAATATAATTGAATACAATACAATTGTCTATTAATATTTGTATTGGTTTGTCTGTGTGCTGGCAATTAATATCATTATTTTATTTTATTGTATTTTTTTTATTTGACGTCTATCCTTTTCAGCTAAAAATCTGATTTACATATGAGAACAACTAAATGAATCTAATTACATAGATGCAGACACAACAATGAACTACAGTTATATTTAAAGTTATTATGTAATTCATGTTGTATTAATTGCCCAACAGTCTAACTATAACTATGAACTTCATAATATTTATCATCATTGTAAACAAAGGTTGCATAGTTTATTTTAATACCTCGTTAGGTTCGTAGAACATAATAAGCAGATACATTGTTATACTAATAGTGTTTTGTTTGTTTGTCTTCTTAGCCAACGTAGCCAGTAATGCACTCTGCAGATTTAGCAATCTATTCAAAACTCTAGGTTGTTCAATTTTCCACTTGGCATCTCCACTTGAAGCTCTATTACTGTTCCGCAGCAGCTTTGTTCCACTCTATAGCTGTATGCGCTGTGGGGATGATAAAGCAGAAATGCTATCTTCCACCTGTCACCATTATATGTACATTCCTTGCAGTAGTTGTGACATATAAAGCCGCACATACTTCTGCGGGCACAATCTCGGTTTGTTGTGAAATACACTGATAACTTAAAGTTTACATCCATCTTGTTTATGTAACGTCGTAATTAAACTAGACACACGTGATAAGCGTATATTCATCTAAACGCTGTTGAAAACGTAAGATGAAATGCGGACGAAGCATCGTTTATTGGCGTGTTTACAACATAGATAATTTAATAAAAACATATTTACCTTTAAATTGGTAGAAACTATATAAAATTATACTCAACTTGTAATTTATTTTTATTATTTTATTGCCACCATCAACAGAGTTACCTTGACAAGTGCGATATAGGCATTACATAAAATTAACTTAATACTAAAGCACAAAAATAAAAATGATATAAAAAAAATTGTCCATACAATTAATTTACATATTATTAAGAACTTCTTTTCTTTCTTTCTTTTTCGTAATAACGAATTTCAGTAAAAGAGATGTTTAAAATTAATTAATGTTTGCAATTATTTCATTGGCAATAATCTTTAACTAATTTTAACTTAAAGGTTTTTCAGAAACTTTCAAATTATTAAATATCATTTGAGAACATCTATTTGATCATCACTTTTCACTAGTTTGTACCTGACAAACCATTGCATTTCAGCGTATCAACGTTACTGTATTAGACGTTTTTCCTCTTTATAACTACTTTTGTTTAACGCTTTGTGATTTCCACTAGCTATACAATTTTAAATGAAAAACTATTTCCGACATTTCCCCTCGTTATAAAAATGTCTTCTCTAGAATTATTCAAATAACGAAGTGTGCTTAGCGTTGAACTGAGTCTTGACATTCTGCCAGTTTCTACTTGTCAAGGTAGTTAGTTTAATTTAAAAACGTTTACCCACTAGTTTCAAGTAAACTTATTTTGAATGGTTTTAACTGAATTTATGTGAACAACCCCCGCCCTTAAGAGATTTTCCCAGGAACTGTTTGTCGCATCACTGTAAAGTCTGTACATCTTCTAAGCCTACTCCATATTAAAGAAAGTGTGTTATATTTTAGTATTTTAAAACACAAAACACACTTAATTAAGTTAACATTTTCGTTAAAAACATTTTACTAAAATTAAAACCTAGTATACATAGTCAAACGTATATCAATAATGTGAGGCTCGTTGGTCTTGTGGTAAGCGTATCTGCTTCCAATGCAGAAGGTCTAGGGTTCGATTCCCGGCAAAGTCAGAACTTTTTTAAATTCTGATTTGGAGTTAAGTCCATCAGTTCTTGTCTAAGGAGTTTGTAAAGGTGACTTTGGAGCCGTCCTAGCAACGAAGCACATAATACATTTAGAGTTGTTCTGAATCGGCCTTGTTGATTCTGGCGTTGATTCGCGGGTGTTCGCCCATACCACTGATTGCTATATTTCCTATTAAAAATATTGATCTTTGGTTGGTTATCGCTCACTCGTCGATTGCGTCGGGGCCTACAGGGTTGGCTTGGTCGCTCTGATTTACTGTTTCCCACTGAAAATCAGTTATATAACTGAGTGGGTAGACTTTAAATACAATTTATCTATTTATTTGTTTGTTTATTTATTTATTTATTTATTTACTTATTTATTTATTTATTTTTTATTTATTTATTTATTTATTTATTTATTTATTTATTTATTTTTTATTTATTTATTTATTTATTTATTTATTTATTTATTTATTTATTTATTTATTTATTTATTTATTTATTTAACTATGCATAACAATGTGTAGTAAATCACAAGGTCTCATCATGTTTACATATTATTATACATGAGGAAGACACAACTGACACACATATTATATCGCACCTGTCTGCCGATAATTGATTTAACCCTGGTATTTGTAATCAGCACTGCTAATTGATTTATACCCAGTGTGATGTGCTAACCACATAGAACGCTCCGGCTCAGGTGATTGGTAACATGGAGACGCGGAATACTAACACACATAACTGTGGCAAGTTTGAACAGAGAGCAATGAATATCCGGATAAGATTATCCTTGTATTGAGGTCATATTTGCATGTCAAGTTTGTATCGTTGTTTGTGCTATGTTGTGGCGGTGTTGTACACATTACGTCTGTACCAAGGAAATGCTGCTTCCCGAGAGTATGAGCTACTAAAACACTGCAAACGTGTCTTGTTTCAGCGCGACGTGGACCCATCTAGAAGATGTTTCAACTTCCGCGGACGACTTGGTGTTTCGTAAGTGATTATTATTATTTGGTGTTTATTCACAACAGAAACATACATTTCAACCAGTGCGATTATAATAGTACAGAGATAAACACAAAAATACTGTACAGAAAAATTACAGAGCGTATTGATTAAAATATATACATGTTTGTATAACTGTGTGTTTATACGTGTGCGTGTGAGTGTGGTCTGTCTGCGGCGAGAATGTGCGGTTACTGGCCTACAATGTTGTTTAGTTTTGTTTTTTTCGTTGTCAAGTTAAGTAACAAAATGTCGACGTTACAGTTCATTTTAGTTAATTTGTTATAAGTATTTCGCGATTTGTTTAGTCGGGAAACCTCCCGTAGGTGTAATTGGTATTATTTACTACAATTCAAAAATTAAAAAAGACGCCTGTCTGGAATGGTGGGATACCCGTGGTTCGATTCTCGGTTGGGGGCGGACTTTTTTTCTATTTCTGAATTGTAGTAAATAATATTGTTATAAGTAGTTTGTAATATATTTAGCTCTTTAGTTACTTTATAGCTACATAAAGACGTGTCGAATAAACAACATAAACAAAAACACAACCACGCACAACACCACACATACATTCAAAATTATATTTTGTTCATAGTCATCTTTATGTAATTATTCTATATTATATTGTATTGTTTATGTATATGGTTAACTACTTTTGTGGTGTGGGACATGTATCCTCTTGTAATGGGGCCCACAAAAATGGAAAGGAAAAACTCAAAATGCACTTCTAAATACACCACCAACTTGATAATCAAAGATTGCGTACAAATTATGCACTTTTTAGCCCTATTTGGGTACTCTTCTATTTCATGCTTGAGAGAAAGTCGATTTCTTTATTATTCAACATTATGAAAAAAATTGACCAATAACTCATATGAAAACTTCAATTCTCCGTTCTTTTAAATTCTGTAGGAAGAAGTTGCAATATTATGTAGTTGCTCCAGGGCAAGAGTCAAATTCACTTAGTTGATCTGTCAACTATATCTTTTCAAGTAGCATTTGATTAGAACTTAAAAGCTTCACCACACTATTAGGTTACGTTTTCCTTGTGAATTTACCTCCAAGATCTCATCTCTCCTGCGTTTTTCTTTCTTATTTATGCAACATTCCTTTTTCATAATCAACTCTGACTCAATAGTCCCTCTCTCTTCAATCTAGTTCCCACTCTCTCTCGCGTTTGCGTTCTCTCATTTTAGAAATAAACGAGTGAAAAACGAAGATAATTTTAGCTTACTCGGGACAGTAACAAGGAAAGCCTGCTTGAAGCCAAGGAATGGAAAAACGAAGAAGAGGTTTAGACCTGTATTTCGTCACGTAGTTTATTCTCTTAAACAATATTAATTTTTTATTTTATTTGTTTCCAAAATCTATCACTACCATTCTGAACTGCTATGTCCGTGGCCAATTCTTCCTTGGTCAGTGTTTTCGTACGTTAAAGGTTCCAATCATGGATTGGAGTTGGGTGTCATTTAATTGTTTGTCGTCGTAATGTTTCACCATCTTAGTGATTAGTATGTGTTGTAATAAATAATTTCAGAGAATGTTATAAAAAATACCCTACATACACTTAAACAATAATATATTTTCAAAAACAGGAAAATTTAAGCCGTAAATATAATGACCAAAGTGATTTAAAATAAAATAAAAAGTATATAATAAATAATCAACGCGCCGAAATGCCAATTTTTATTATTACGTTTCACCATATACAAATAATTAATATTCAGGTTGGGAGGAGCGGTAGTTTCATTAACTCTTACTGACTAGCTTGGCTTTCTTAGCTGCCGGATTGCCAGACTAGAGAAGGTAAATAATATTAACTACGTTAATCTATAAGATAAAGTGACGAGCCAGACCTGACAACTTCTTCAGCCTCCTCTTCATCTGATAACGCTTCCATTTCTGCTGCTTTTTTATTCAATCTCTTCGTGTCAAAATCTTATTTAATACAATGTTTCAACAAAAAATAAAACTTTATTACATGTATTATATAAAAGTCGTTAGACCATTTACAACAAACATTCTATAAAAATGAAAAGTAATATTTCGACTACTTTACGCTCTATATCAAATGATATAACAATTTAAATAATCACAAAAAATAAGACAAACACATTTCCCAAACAGTTATTAATATGGCTGTATATCAGTACCAAATTTTCAACAAAAAAAATTTTTATGAATACAAATTAAACAAAAAAACACAGAACATTAAATTGACATGTTGGTGTATGAAATTATGCTTTTTATATTAAACAGAGTTTTATCTGTGTATACTCATTTGATTCTAGACTTCTTTACTTCAGCCTCGTAGGCCCAAACTGACTGACTCGCCATTTGCCACCATTCTAACAGTTTGGTTTGTTAATTCTACATAATTGTCTTAGTAGGTTTTTTTGCAAGATGTAAAAAAAAAATAATTTTTGGGATATTATTTTTTATGGGTTTTAAACTTTGTTGCTATTTTCAAACATTTATATATTTCATATTTATATATTTATTTATACTTCTTCGAAATACTAACAATTGGTTTTTTGGGGAAAAAAAGGATTGGCACATTAAAGAAAATCAAATAGCTTGGAGTCGAAATAATAAAAAAGCACATACAAATAAAAAATATATAATGTTGGAAGCTTATGTGAACTAATTTTAATTAATTTCCGGAATTTAATCTGTAAAATGCCACGTCCTTTATTGTAAATACAAACACACATAACAAAAACTTGTAGAAATACAGCCAAACCTTACACACTCAAAAGAAATGAGATCTAAAAAAGGGCCAAGCTCATCTACCCTTCCACATAAACGTACAGTGTCCCATAACAGCATCCTCGAAAAGCTTGGCAAAATAGAATTTGCGATTATTAATTTAACGTAATAGTTTATCCAAGTTCTTTTTTCTAATTAATTTAAACGTAATAACATGCAAATTCTATTTTGCCAAGCTTTTCGAGGATGCTGTTATGGGACACTGTACGTTTATGTGGAAGGGTAGATGAGCTTGGCCCTTTTTTTAGATCTCATTTCTTTTGAGTGTGTAAGGTTTGGCTGTATTTCTACAAGTTTTTGTTATGTGTGTGATCTCATTACTTTTTCAAGTTCCATTACAAAATTATTTGCTAAAATATAATATTTTTATCAAAGTTGATTTAAATTCTATGGTATTAGCAGTAACAATATAGGATGTAAAATATCTAGACCCGGATTCATGTACATCCTGGGTATAGGTGGTATAACCATGGTATAACGACGGTATAAGGACTGGACCCCAATTCTTGAGTTCGTGGGAGATGAGTTGAAAACGCAATTTGAAAACGAAGTCGTTTTCGTTTTCGAAGGAATTGGTATTCTTGAACGGTATCGTGGAAAACGTCATGGGTTGTGAGTTGAAAGCATTGATATTAAACCCCTATAGTAGGTGGTTGAAAGAGTATCACGAAATCCAAACACTTTAAAAAGATTTGCGTATAGCAAAGAGCTCGAAAAAGTTCTATATTTATTCTAGATGGCAGTGCCTTCATAAACGCCGGCCAATCGAAAGACAAGTTGTATGAAATGATTTGATTGTTGCAATTATGTAAACAAACAGTTGAGCAAGTTCATAATGTTGTGCTGGCATAGGGTTGGCTAGGCTTGTCAAACATGTAATGTAAGTATGAATTTTACTAGTCCTATAGCCAAATGGAACTTTAGACCTACACTTTTGCATTATAAATAATTTTCCACATCTGGGCCTAGGCCAGGGACGGTTTCTGATTTGTTTTATGAGAGTATAATGACACCTTTTCTCGTTCCACACAAGAAGAAAAATTTTAAATGTCCGCTATTTGTTTACGTATCGCACTTTCCCGCCTAACTCTGCTTATACCGTCAACAAGTGTCAAGTAACTATGGTTACTTGTTGATTGTATGCAAGTGTTTAAGGCTTATTTTAAAACCTTTATTTGGAAGCCTTCCAACAAACTTTTTCAACTTTTTTTTTCAAAAGAGACTATCATTCTATAACCTTAATGTCCATGTAAAATATGAACATTGTAGTCCCACCCGTCTGGTCAGAATCGCGGGCCGACGTATTAGATGTGAGCAGTAGTAGGCAGTAGTAGGCAGTAGTAGGCAGTAGCTAACATCCTTAAGAGATTTTGAGCATGTTTCAAGCCATATTTCACCAAGAAGGAATAATCGTACCCCAATAAAATTTGGCATGTGTTGTCAGGTACCTAAATCCCCTCGATTGTGATAGTTTTCAAGTTCACATCACGTTACATGACGGCTGGGTAACACCTCGAAATCACCCAACTCTGCTTGGTGTATAAGGTGCTTGAGTGTTTAGCGCACCGCGGCTTGGCTGCGGCGCCCTAACGGGCACCTAGATCTCAATGTGCTCCATATGAAAGTCATCACAGGGTTTTATTTTGTTAAAGGTGATAATGTATAACCATCAATTGAGCCGAAAGTAAATAGGCGTCAATAGGCGTGTATATTGTAAATACAATCTCAATGTGCTCCATATAATAGTCATCACAGGTTTATATATTGTTAAAGGTGATAATGTATAACCATCAATAGAGCCGAAAGTTAATAGGCGTGATAATTGCTCGTTCTGTATCGAGAGGAATCCACGAAGCGAAACGAAGGAATGAAAGAACGAGACGAGGTGTAGGTATCAAGCGCCACGGCCCCGTGTAATGTTATTTAGTGGATGTCGTGTGTCGCATTTAACAATGTTATCTCGACCTCCGACCGTGCTCGCCGACTCGACGATTGTTTTTCGTTGTAAAGTTGCGGTTCTGCGAAACACGCTATGACAGAAAACAAAGATTCCACTTGTCCAAATAAAAATGAATGAAATATAATACTTTTCGAAATTGAGACAAGCAGAAGCGTGACGTGAAAATGTGAGATCCATACAAAGCAGTAATTTTTTGTACCGCATTCAAACCGAAATAATTATTTTAAAAAGAATATGTTATTCATTGTTTTGAGCTTGAGACCTATCATAAATATATGAGAGAGATTAAGGAGGAGAGAGAGAGAGAGAGAGAGAGAGAGAGAGAGATTGATTGATTGATTGATTGATTGATTCAAGTTTTATTTTTGCTGGCAAGATTAAGGCCATGGGGCCTTTTCTTACATCTAACCAGCTTTATAAACATACAAATAAGTACAATATAATATGTCAATTTTTCACAAAATACATTCTACACAAACTTAGACTATACATCTATGAGTCAAGGATTTCACTTCTCTAACGTGGTTACATGATCAATAAAATAGTTATGATATACATTTATGAGAGTTTATGATAAGAAAAAGAATGACACCTTCAAACACTATTTGAACCCAGTTTAAACACTAGACTTATTTTACTTACTAAATGCTCCTCTATCTTACAAATGTCTAAAAAAATATATATAAAAAATAATAATAAACAATAATAAGACCATTTTTATGATTAAAAATATTACCGTCTAACATTGTTAAACTATATTCCTTACTATTTCTATACTATTACTTCACGAGTAAAAACCATTTGAGAAAATTATAGTCTTACATTTTTACACTATTATACTATTTCTTCACTTACAAAAATATTTTCACAGACATGACACAGACAGACAGAGACAGAGAGACAGAGAGAGGAGGAGAGAGAGAGAGAGAGAGAGAGAGAGAGCGCTGGGTGTCAACCATCAGGCACTATCACCTCGGACAAACTCCCTTAAAACATGTCCAGTCCCACAATGCAAACACTAGGCCATGTTTGTCCGTACACTCTAAACCCTTCTCACAATGTTATGAATACTCTTTGTAAGCTTGGCGACACTGCTAGAATTCTGTTACTGGATTAATGTTTCAGAACAAAGCCCCCAACCCCCTCCAATCCCTTCAACAAACACCATCTATCACTGGACGATCTACGACGCTGGACAGTGGACTCAAAATAATTAATTCCACACGGATAGCTCCCACAATGCCTAATATTGACTTTATCAACGATGTTTTAAATATTGAAATTACCGATTGTGTAGGTTTGCTCTATGAGCCCTGTTATATACCAGTCCTGGGAGTCTATATTTACTAAAACGACACCTATCGATCCACAGCGTCAGCATTGTTAAAAGATAATTCAGTTTTTTCTTTTCGTTTTTCTTTTTAATGATTTTTTTGGTTTCTTTCTTTTTTTCTTTTTTCTTTCTTTTTCTTTTTCTTTTTCTTTTTTCCTTTCCTTTTGTTTTCTTTTTTCTTTCGTTTTTTCCACCACTTTTTAATTTGATTTATTAATTAATTGCATTTAATATCCTATTAATTTGTTACCAAAATTGTGTTTTAATGCATTGTTGTTGTAATATTACTATTTCAAATATTTACTTAAATGAAGTCATTGTTGTGTCTGCATCTATGTAATTAGATTTAGTTAGTTGTCCTCCTCTGTAAATCAGTTTTTATAACTGAATAGGATAGACGTTAAATAAATAATAAATAGAATCATTCATGCTTAGCTCAGTTTTCTAGACATTTCTGCGTGTCAGTGAGTTGTCACTGTCTTGTCGACAAGATGTCACATGCGGTATTGTATTAACAAAGTTGTCGCACTAGTAAGTAAATCGACCCCCTGTTCACACAAGTTAGCTTATGTTCCTTTGTTACCAAAGAACATTTTGAATACATCTTTTGGAATACAATATGATATTGTCTCGTCGCTTGTGGTGTGTGAATTGTCGCCAACCAGCGAGATTCGATCAAATTTTCGTCGCTGGTTGGACAATGTTCGCTCGTAGATGGCGTCGGCGTCGACTGGGTTGGCTCGGACATCTTACAACCAAACTCTCCCATTACAAATCCGTTCTATAACTGAGTGGTTAAGTAAATAGTATAATAAGTAATTATTATATATATATATATATTTAATTAAAGTTTTTAAAGGAAAATATTTTAAAATTCAATTTTTTGTGTGTAAATGGTGACTTGAGAGCCGTCCCAGCAACATGCCGAACCATTGGTCGCCTTGTTCATTTCAAAAAATGACTTCTGGTTGGCACAAATTATTCGCTCATCGATTGTGTCTGCGCTGTCAGGATGTTAAGCAGCTCTTAAAGTTAAAGTCCCCACTGAAAATAATTTATGTTACTGAGTAGGTAGACTTTATATACGAATTTATTTTTGTATGTATTCATTTATTTGACAAATCTTGCAATACAGCAGTTTATGCAATGTTTATGCCATACAAACAAAACAACACAGTAAACACATTATACAAAAGATGATGACGATTTTGAGTGTACCCTTACATCGGTAGATTCTTAAATCAATAAATGTATTTGTTAATCTTTTAAACTTGCAACATAATTAGTATGTGCCAATACGATATGCCACTTGGATGATTGTTAGAATAGATAGATAGATAGATAGATAACTTTATTCATCTTGACATGCACATTGTACATGTTTGACTCCCGGAGGAGAAGGTGAATAGCCTAAGGTAACTTACAGATAAGTATATGTAATCCTAGTACTACAGAGTAATCATGTACATTAAGTAAATAAAGAAAATTATGAAAATAAAATAAAATTAATACATTGTAATAATTGTAACATTGTGGACTGTGAAATCTACACTCAATGGTGGTAAGAATAATAATTTATATGATGTATCTAGTTACAAATTGTTTGTGGATCAGCCCAACATTGTGGGAGGAAATATAAAAGTTGGAATTTGAAAATAGACGGACCATTGATAAATATATATTATGGAAGTATAAATGGAGAAGAGAATTGTTGATGAGGTGATTTTACAATCGGTACAAGATAATGGTACAGATGACGTATTGAGACATAATGATATGGAGGATATAACTAAAAAAATAGTAATCATATGTTGACAACTTACAAGTGGTCCACAGTAACCCAAGAGGAACTTTGAAAAACGGATTCCTTAAAACAGCCGTTGATGGTAACCCTTAATTGCTAGAAATTTTTAGCCCCCTGTGTTTTTCTTTTAGGAAATCATTAATTGTTAATTCTATATTTTATTATTTGTTTAATTAATTGTTCATTATTTATAATGTTTATATTACATTGAGAGTTGTAGGCACTAACGAGTTAGCAAGCTGTTTTCTGTGAGATATATTTTTAACCTGGTTTTGAAGGAGTGAGGGTGGGGGAGGTTTTTATGTTTTCTGGGAGCTTGTTGTAAAGGGGAGGCAAGTACTCTGGGCCTAGTGCAAAAAGCGCAGGTGGTGGGGCGGCTATGTATGAAGGATCGGCTCTTGTGTTGTGGCAGTTGCACAGACGCATTGAGACCGGGAGACACGGTTAATCTATTTGGTGCGAACAAGAGTGCAGCAGGACTGGATGAGTGTGCATGCTAGAGTTAGAATCTAATCCTTAAAGAGCTCCCACAGGAAGTGTTTCTGGAGACACCCGCAATAATGCGTATCGATCTCTTTGGAGGATGAAATATTCTATTAGCTTTGGGGAGGCTCCCCAAAATAGCAGCCATAGGATAAGTGAGAGGGATGTGGGCAAATAGACTTGGCAAAAGATTGGGGGTGAACAATTGTTGAGCTTACGGATAGAGTAGCATCCAGATAAAATTTTGTGGCAACATGGTCAACATGGATAGACCAGTCAAGTTTTTCGGTCAATGCAGGCAAGACTTTTACACTGGATGCGCGGTGATTATATCAAACTCTAGATGAACTAGGGGATAGCCAGTGGGATCTTATTGGAGGATATGTGTGAAAGTATTAGTATACAGGTTTAGAGCGCGAGATGTAGAGTTGATGTCTCGGATGTATGATTCCATTTTAGCCACTTGGCTGCTGTTAGGGGGGGCAATAGTGCCTGAGAGGATGGTGTTTATGTTTTAGGGTCAGCAAATGGCGGAGTCATACGCATATTGTGTGAGATACCCTCATCCAGAAAGGTGGCCTGGTCATTAACATATATGAATAGCTAGGGGTCGAGTATGGAACACCTGGGGAACTCCACAGACATGGAAAGAGATTTAGAGCGGGTTTTGGTGACGGATAGACCATTGGTGTCTCGATTTCGACTATTGAGAGCGGCCGGAGAGAAAAGAGCGAAATCCAAATCTAAGCGATCCCTCGCGATGCCATAGGTATTATAGCTCCAAGGAGGAATATTGTGATCTATCGTATCAAAAGCTTTGTCATGTCGTAGAACACTCCTACCGCGGGTCACCTTGTGTTCCAAAGCAGAGTAGAGAGTGGGGAAGAAAAACTGAGATGCGGCTTGTGGTGGATTTATTTTGCAAAAAACCATGCGATAGGGGAAGTAGAATGTTGTGATAATTTAGAAATGATGATTAGACGATCATGCATGATGATCATATATGTTAAAAAGTGAGAGCATGGAGATGGGTCGATAGTTAGTCATCTCAGATTTTTTACCTTGGTTTGTTAAGATGGGGATAATTTTGCCTGCCTTCAGTTTGAGGGAAAATGCATCAGAAAAGGATTGATTAATGATGTAGGCTAATGGCCGGAAATAAAGTCATACATTTGAAAAGAAGGGAGCCCGGCACCTCGTCAAGCCATATGAGTGTTGGAAACAAGTTCCTATTTACCGTAGCTACTTCGATTGGATGTGGTTGGGTGGAGAAAGATAGTTGGGACGATCAGAGGTCGTGAGAGTTTTGGAGGAGGGGGAGGGTAAAATTGATGATTGGGCCTACCAGCCGGGTTGCACGCGTTGAGAAGAAGTCAGTAAAGAGTGCACATTGAGATGATGCGTCCTATATAACTTTACGTTAGCGATAAGAGAGAGGTTGCATTTAGGTTGCGGGGCATTGGTTCTGGATTTATCATGGACCAAATGCTTTCTTGAGGTGTCTTAGATTATGAGATCCTAAGGAGTCGTTATAGTAGAGTTTTAGCTTGGCGAATGCTTTTCTAGCATGAGACTTTTTTAAATCACGATATTTGTGTTTACTGTCGAGTTGTTGGACGACCTTCAGTTCAAAATGAAGGGATCGCAAGGTCTGGGCTTCAGTCGCCCAGTTTCATGTGTGATCCAGGAAATGACTTTGGGTTTAAAGCCGGGGACAGCTTTTAGCGCGGAAATGATATACTTGAAGTGATACAGGCAAGTGGTAAGAAACTAGAGAAGAGTACATATCTGCATCTCCAGGCAGCGTTGACATGACTGCCATATTTTTCTGCACTAGCCGTGTTAGAACGTTGTCTGTATTTTTGGGACTGAAAGATCGGTTTTCATTACTTCATTTTTGGATGCGTGTTGCTTTTGGAGAGATAAAGGTTGAGAATAGGGAGGTGTCGGTCGGACAGGCAGGCGTCAGTAGAGTGACGGAAAACATATGCTGAGGTCCGAGGAAGTGAAAATGTTGTCGATAAGAGAGCTGCTTAGTGCGCAGTGACACGGGTTGGTGTATCAATGGTTTCAATGATATTGAAGGGAGTGGACTAGATCGAGCAGTTTAGAATCGGATGGCGAGTGGAAAAGCAGGTCCACATTGTGGTTCACTGCATAAGGACTAAGTCTGCTTTAGGAAATTTCTTGGTGAGAAGGATGCGAACTCATCAGCTTGGAGAGAAATGTATCTAAACACCAAGGAGGGCGGAACGGTTAGGACAGAGAGGAATTAAAAAGTGATGACCGAGAGAGGCGCCATGAACAGATACACATTCAAACACTTTCGGGCAGTAGGGTTGACGTCAGCGGATGGAAAGAGGTGAGGTGGGTGTGGCAAATGATTGCAACACCTCCAGGAGAAAGTGGAGCGAAAGAAAAGTCAATATTAGCGTATAAGCCAGAGATGCAAAGCAGTAATTTCGTGTGAGGTAAGCAGTCCTCCGAGAAGCAAAGATATCAGGGAGAGGTGCGCTTGGATTAGAAGCTCAATTTCTTCGATTTTGTTCCGGATGGAGCAGATATTAAGGAATGCGATTTTTAGGGCGCAGTATTGATTTGTTGAGGTTTTGTTCTGGGTCGAGCAGATTTTAGGAGAGGTTGTTAGTAGTTTGTGGCTGAGGCATTAAACAGTGGGTATTATTAGGTTGACTGTGTCCTAGCCTTAGTTTGTGTTAATTGGTTTGGTTAAATTGGCAAACACTTGTTGGCTGAGATAAAAGAAAATTACAGTTTTGAGTGATTTAAGGGCTTTGTTTACTTTAGTGATCTGGGGCGGCTGGGTACGGTGGGGTGGAGATTAGCCTTTTTTACTGTTTTATTGATAATAGTTTATGGGTTAAAGATAATGGTGTTGCCTGTGAGACGGAAGTCAGTTGCAGTCACGGGAGAGTCCGGGCCCCCAGGGGCCTGTGCAGGATGGATCGCTATCACGGGTTGCTACGGTGGCTCAGCTGTGAAGTATCCTCGAACCGCTGGAGGAGGGCGATCTGGAGTGACTTGGTCTTCCTCAAATTTGGCCACGTCAGCGACAGCGGGAGAGGGGGCGATGGGCAAATCTCATCTTCTTCGTATGGGTAGTTCCACATCCGTGGAGGAAGCGATTGCGTGAACTGTCATCCTTGGATTTGGCCCTCCTCAGCGAGAGGTTCCGGACTAACGCAGGCTGTGCCCCCAGCAGTAACGCTGAGCCAAGGGCAGCCTCTGTGGCGGGGGTTGTGTTTGGGAAGGAGTAAAGGGCATCCAAAACATGTGGGGCAGTTGAAGGGGGCAGTTGCATAGGAACAAGAATTTGGTTGGAAGATACCGTGGTCAATCGGATGTGGCGAGGGAATGGGGAGTGTGACGCGAATTTGCGTTCTGAGTCGCGAAATCATGTATTCAATCATGGCCTTGACAAATGCCAGTACCATATGACGAGGGACACACCAATGCGGGGCATGGCAAGGTTGTTCGATGTGGTAGAAATTCACAAGTATGCCGGAGGTTTTTAGGGTAGCCGTAGGTTGTTGAGGTGTATGTGCAAGCGGCTACTCATCGAGACCTGCTTAGTTATCAGGTAGGAAAATGATTCTGCATCCGCATGAGCCCGTCTCTCTTGGACCCTTTAAGTGCATGCAAAGCTTCCGACCCCTCTTCTTTGTGAATCAGATGGTCACGCAGCCAATTTACTTTTGAAAACTTGCTGCGATGCCTTGGCTCATTTCAAAAATCCGCCCCAAACAGTGCACGAGGGGGAATAATGAGGGAGCAATCAAATAGGTTACACTTGGAGCTCTGTGACATGTTGAGGCCAAATTGCTGGGCTTTGTGTTTTGCTGGTTAGGTATGAGGTAGTAGGGGGATTGGAGTGGATGGGCTATGTACAATAGTAGACTGAGTGGTATGCTTTTAGTGGGGGATGGGAGAAGAGTTTGTGGATCGAATTGGAAGTAGATTTCTCCTCACGCTCGGCCGTTTGACTGTCTAGGCCTGCCATGTCTCTGTTGTGGTGATTGATGATGAGGATGGTGCGGAGCCGGAGAGAGCGGGGCTGGAGGACTGGTGTTTTGATTTGGGAACGGTTGTAGTTAAGTGAATGTGTTGCGTTGCCCAACTCATTACTAAGCACATCGGCCAACTAAGTGTGGATGGTGGCTATGACCTGTGTTGGGGTTGTAGGCCCCTTTGGGACAGATGGCGTGCTGGGTAATTTGAAGTGTTATCCAACATAAGTGGCTTGCAGTAAGTAAATATTCTTTGTAATTCCACTTGTTGAATTATTCCCACCAAGTCCTTGCATTCTACTATCACTGCGGTAGTGCGATGGAGGTGTAAGCGATTGAGGCCACGTGGGAAGTTTTTTGGGTAGTCCCCTAGCAGTTGATACATAAGTCATTAGATATTTGTCCCAATGCTAACGTCTGTTGAAGAAATTGGCCACAGTGCAACACTACGACACATACATTGGGGTCATCAGTTCTTGACTCATAGCAGTTTTTGTAGAGGAAAATGGTTGGATGCCTGGATGTCGTTTTTCCAGGATATAGATGTCGTTTGGCTTAATGGTAGCTGCACCCAACAAACATGAGTCGCTGATTACTAGGTTAGTAAGTTTGGGGCTAAGGGACTGGTTACCGGTTGAGAGCCTCGATCAGCAGACACGAGCAACTAGGTGGCCTGCATCCTGGGGGCCTAGGCTTACATACCATTCGAGTATGAGGGAGAACAGGGAAATTCAGGTTGCGTTGAAAAAGTGATTGGCCTTGCCTTTGGTTGTTGCAGGAACATGAAACGTTATGTTTCACGCAGTGTCACTGGGGTCACTGAGGCTACTGTACGAATTGAAGACAGATTACAACCGCAGTTTTGTTAATTATTGATATCGACAATATCCTTTTGCAATATGCTAACTTAGATTGCAAATATCCAACAAAATCCTTATAATGCTGGCACCTCGATTTTAATTTAATACAATATTTCTAGATTTGCAATTATTTTAAGAAATTTTTCTTCACTCAAGCATTTGTTCTAAGACCTTTTTTTCAAGTTTTTAGAATATGTTCCTTGCTTTCAAGGTCTGAAGGGCAACTTGAATCTCTCATGGAATGTGTAGGCCATCACACACATATGCTGAATGTAGTGCCTTAACTGATCAAATTTAGAAATCTTTCTTGTGTGTCAAGGTTGGTCGAATAACCTGTTCTTCCACATTTACGTGATTTTCCAATTTTCATTGTCCAGTCGAATATTATCTAGTGAAATATTTGGACTGTCTTTATAATATACTTTATTAATGACTTTTTCAGGTTAAACGTTCTGTTTTGTTGAGCTTGTCAAAAATTTCTCCAAAAGTTTCTCTCTTTCAATAAATACCTTTCGAAGAAATGTTGAAATTACGAAGTTCAAATCGGATATCATCTATGGTCATTTTTCTTAAACATTTTTCATAAAAAATTGCATTAACTGATGCTGCCATGATAAACTTTATAACTGTCTAAAATCAATAGTTGAGTGACATATCTTTGTCCAAAGAACTCAATAGAAAAACATTTAACTCACTTGTAACCATAGCAACTGGATAAATGCCCGTCCAAATAAAAATTTATACCAAATGTCACTTTATAAAAACATAAATATTTCACATACAAATGGTAGAACTTACTTACTAATAATGGAGCTGCTAACACAGTCTTGAATCAATCCATAGGTGTACAATCCATGTGGATTTACAAATGTTAAACCATCAAAAAACATTTTTAAACATTTTATTATGCAGAGCCAATGTTTTATAAACAGCTATGATTCACTGCCTTGTCAACCCAACTGAGGGCGCCTTGTACTATGTACTATGGATACTATGGATCGTGGACTAGTGTTTCATCTTGGTCATCCCTCCGGTTCATCGACTAGAGACTTAACCCACCTCAAAGTCATCAGGCTTTGGATTCACTTAATCAGCACAGTCATTGTCTGCTCGAAGAAGTGCTGAAATCGTCTATGTCTGTTTTCTAAAGCCGAAGAAGTTTAATGTGTGACAACTTTACTATCTATACACGCATACACACGAAATGATGGTTATGTTTAAAAAAACTTTTCTCTAATTTAGTAGGCTAGGCCTATGCATGCAGCGAGGATGGAATCAAAAGTACAGTAATGAGCAGTGATTTTACTGTATTTTACACGGTTAACACACATCAATATTAATATATATAAAAACTCGACTTTATTTTGCAAACTTTTGTTCTGAACCGTTAATGTGTACTTAACATAGTTTGCGCCTCGTAAGCTACCACAGAACATTCAAAATAATAAGGCTATAATAATGTTATCGTTCGATACAACACTGGAGATTTCTGGAGATTTCTAGACGGTGAATTATTTTTGTCACTGACGCACGAGAAGGTTTATTTCCAACAACAATGTGATTACACAAAAATGTAAAGCAATAGTTTTAATTGGAAACTTCTTTTGAAGGCCAAAGATTATTTCTTTTCTCTTGAGAAGATCTTTTTCCTCGTGTGTCACGCGCTTTTTAAACACATGTATTCTACTTCATGTAAATCTAAATTGTATATTTTTTATACATTTTTAAAAAAAAAAAACATTGTCTTACATTGAGTAAACTTTCCGCTAAGAAAGTAAACAAAATTACATGATAGTTTTACAATCTTCAGAATTGTTTTTCAGTGGAGACTTTAATTTAAAGCGGAGCTAGCTAACGATGTCGGCACCAAAGTCATCGACACTTAGCCAAATTATTGTTAGTTCAAGATAAAGCACCCTAGTTAATTTCCACGATCTATTTTTATTTTTTCACAATACCGAAGGAGCAAATATGTATTAGTCTCAAGAAAATCCGTGGTCTATCTTTTGCTGGACGCAATAATCTCAAAATGTGATTTGAGTTTCGTTCATGTAGTGGCACGCTCCTCGTGCTAATACAAAGATTGTAATCCTTTTACATTTATGTTACTCACTTCATGACAATCTTAATCAGTTTTGAATTTTGAAAATGGAGTTCAGACCTTTTTAGCCGCGGAATGGATTTTACTAACAATAACAAACTCGAGTTTTGTTGGTTGATACATTTTCTTAAGCCTCGTTATTTATAGATGTCCCAAAATTGACGGGCAGAAAAGTGATGCTTTGCTCTTTAAGGTATATGACAGTGATGCATTTTACAGTCATTGCACTTGAAGGTAAAGAGAAGTGATACATATATCAGAGCCTTGATCTTTAAGGTATAGAAAAGTGATGCATATATCTCAGCTTTGCTCTTTAAATTTTAGGGATAGAAAAGTGATGTCTTTAACTCAGCTTAAGTTCTTTAAGGAATAGAAAAGTGATGCATATATCACAGCTTTGCCTCTTTAAGGTAAATAAAAGTGATGCATTTGTCAATGTTTTGCTCTTTAAGGTAAAAAGTAATGCATATTTGTTTTGCTCTTCAGGTAAAGAAAAGTGATGCATTTCTCACGGTTTTTCTCTTAAAAGTATGAAAAGTGATCCATTTTGCTCAGATTTGCTCTTTAAGGTATAGAAAAGTGATACATTTATCACTGTTTTGCTCTTTAAGGTTGAAAATTGATGCATTTCTCACAACTTTCCTAGAGCGGACACGTGTTACAAAAACCAATCAACCTTCGATATATTATGTTCTACTGTCATTCAACAGTCTGTTTAAGTTCGTGACTATATAATATTTTCCCCATGAAACCTTGACCTAGACAAGAACTCAACAAACTGCTGGTGTTCACACAAAACAGACGGAGCTTGTTACTGTTACATCACGTGATTCCTGGCAATCATTCTAGATAATTGACGTGACGTTGTGAGGGCCCAGGGACATGCTCACTAACATACTCGCTAAGCTTATACTTGTTTCGAGACGTGCTGCAAAACTTATACTCATATCAAACAAAGGTTTTTAGAGGAAACATTTACGTGAATGTTTACAGACACGTATTCCTTCCTTATCAACGTACCACAACTCCCCTGCGATCGGACCGGAGCTTCGGCCGCCGTATTGGATAAGGGCGGATACAATGTGTTAAGTGTTCGTCTCTGTTGCTCTTACCAAAATATCGTGTAGACATCATTTTTCTATCGAATTTTATGGGAATACATTCGCCATCGTAACTTTTTGTCTTAATCCAACCATTTATAGATAAACGGAATCAAAGTCTTGCTTAACGCCATTTTATTTATTAAGTAGGAGGATTACCATTGAAGAATATGTTTTTGTGTATCTTAAGCGAAATATTTATTGGATGAGCGAAGCGAAGACCAATTTCACTGACGCACCAAAAAATTAGCTCGGGTGCTTTTTTTTTTCTTTTTTTCTGGTTGTTCGCTCTATACCGGGCAAACGGCATATGCGATCTTAAGGAAAATGGGAGGGGACCTTCGAAATCTTCGAACTTAAACCTGCCACGTTTCTGGGTACAATCGAAGAAATATTTCTCATGAATAATGTACTTTTACGATTTTTTTCGATTTTTGTGCGATATTTTCGTGACATTTGGGCCGATTCTGACCAAACGGTTGGGGCTACAACTTCATATTTAAGAACATTAAGGTTATGGTGCTGTAGTACCTTTTGAAAGAAAAAGTTGGTAAAGTTAGCCAGAATCCATAGAAAAAGTGTTTAAATTTGATTTTTTTAGGTGTATAACAATAATTAACAAGTAACTATAGAAACTTGACAACAATCACCTACAATGCGTTCATAAAGCAATCTTCGGGCCTACAGATATTTGACATTCTAATAACCATAGCAATTAGTACTACTTTATAAAAATTATCCTAATTGAACAAAAATAGATTTTGCAATGGAACTAGAAGAAGTAAATAGATCCCACGCATACTTAAAACTTTAAGAAAAGCTAATCCATCAACGCGACTAAAAAAGCATTCGCGAAGCAGCCTAGTTTTATAAAATGACTGTCAAATTATTTTGTCTTACTGTGAACTCAAAAACTCCTGAATATGTGAAGGGATTTGATGAATTCTATAAAAAATATTTATCCTGCGTATTGTTTTTTAAATAGATACTAGAGTTGCACATTGTAATTTATTTATTCATTGAAATCAAATTTATTTATTTGTTTAACGTGTATCCTATTCGATTTAAAAAAAAACTGAATTACAAAGGAGGACAACTAAATAATATTCACTGCACGCATGCACACAAAGTAATGAAAACTGCTCCTAGATACCACTTTAAAGCAAATTGTTTTTGTTTGGCTTCAGGCTGTTTATGAAAGTGAGCTGCAAAATAAGTAATTATTAAGTTTTTCAATTAATTATCATACAAGAAAACTCTCACTATAATTTAAATAATGTACACAAAACTTCTCACACACCCTAGGCACCATCCCATTTGATTAACCTAATAATGAAAGCTATTAAGGTATCACCACATCTTCCTACCTTAAATAGAGATAATAAACCCTTAAATCATTATTATTCATGCATCAGAGTAAGAAACGGCTACATTAAACCACCTCTGCGCCGTGGAAAACCGTGCCTTGCTGCAAGTAAAAGCTTTTGCACATTTTTCTAAAATATGTGTGGACGTTCGTCTTATTTATGTGTTAACATTAAATTTTACACGCGGGTCTTGAGTTTTCTCCCTGGCAAGGAGGGCCGGGTGTAATAATGGTGTGAGATATTTTATCAACGTCCAGACGTCGCTTCGTTATTATTTTAACCTTACTTGTCTTATCTTTTTCCTGAGAAATATGGTCCACCTGGAAATATTTTAAATACAAAGTAAACGGACTAAAAAATAATGTGTTCAAGACTTTTTGTTGTAGAAGTAAGACAGACAATCACAACTTAATGGGAATCCCCAAACATAGTGTAATGCCTGGCGTCAAATTTAATGTGGAAATTACTTGGTTAAGTTAGGAGTTAGGACTATTGTTGAAAAATAGGCTTAAACCTGTGTCTTGATTCTTGAAATGTATGTTTAATGTGGACCATTCAAATTCATCGACATTATGCTTTAAATCTATGGAAATGTCCATTTTACTGCCAGAACTTTTGGCCCGTGAGCCCATAACTTACATACATCAGTGATATTTCTAAGAATCCATCTATCATTTCGTATATTCTTCTATGCAAAGCCTCATTATTTAAGAAACTAAACTAAACGCAATTGCATTTTAATTAATGCAAGTTTCAATGAATACGTCACAAACACACAGTATAGTTTAAACCATTGAAACCATCGTTTAAATAGTTAGTATCAGGTCTGCTGTTTTCATTCTTATTTATTGATTTAACATGTTGTTCATTAATTCATATCAAATATCATAAAACATTAAGATTTTACAGTTAAAAACTATTTTGTTTTTAAAATGCTAATTTTATCACGTCGGTTGTCACTAGGTTTACATTATAATGCTATCGATATAAAATATAATTTGATACAATATAATTGTCTGTTAATATTTGTATTGGTTTGTCTGTGTGCTGGCAATTAATATCATTATTTTATTCTATTGTATTTTTTTTATTTGACGTCTATCCTTTTCAGTTAAAAATCTGATTTACATATGAGAACAACTAAATAAATCTAATTACATAGATGCAGACACAACAATGAACTACAGTTATATTTAAAGTTATTATGTAATTCATGTTGTATTAATTGCCCAACAAACTAACTATAACTATGAACTTCATAATATTTATCATCATAGTAGACAAAGGTTGCATAGTTTATTTAATACCTCGTTAGGTTCGTAGAACATAATAAGCAGATACATTGTTATACTAATGGTGTTTTGTTTGTTTGTCTTCTTAGCCAACGTAGCCAGTAATGTACTCTGCAGATTTAGCAATCTATTCAAAACTCTAGGTTGTTCAATTTTCCACTTGGCATCTCCACTTGAAGCTCTATTACTGTTCCGCAGCAGCTTTGTTCCACTCTATAGCTGTATGCGCTGTGGGGATGATAAAGCAGAAATGCTATCTTCCACCTGTCACCATTATATGTACATTCCTTGCAGTAGTTGTGACATATAAAGCCGCACATACTTCTGCGGGCACAATCTCGGTTTGTTGTGAAATACACTGATAACTTAAAGTTTACATCCATCTTGTTTATGTAACGTCGTAATTAAACTAGACACACGTGATAAGAGTATATTCATCTAAACGCTGTTGAAAACGTATGATGAAATGCGGACGAATATGCGGATTGCTTATTGACATGTTAACAACATTGATAATTCAATAAAAACATATTTACCTTTAAATTGGTAGAAAATATATAAAAGTATACTCAACTTCTAATTCGTTTATACAATTATTGTACATATTATTTAGAAATTCTTTTCTTTCTTTCTTTTTCGTAATAACGAATTTCAGTAAAAGAGATGTTTAAAATTAATTAATGTTTGCAATTATTTCGTTGGCAATAATCTTTAGCGAAGAGTAATAATTGGTACAAATTAATTTTAACTTAAAGGTTTTTCAGAAACTTTCAAATTATTAAATATCATTTGAGAACATCTATTTGATCATCACTTTTCACTTGTTTTTACCTGACAAACCATTGCATTTCAGCGTATCAACGTTACTGTATTAGACGTTTTTCCTCTTTATAACTACTTTTGTTTAACGCTTTGTGATTTCCACAAGCTCTTCTCAAAGTGTGCTATACAATTTTAAATGAAAAACTATTTCCGACATTTCCCCTCGTTATAAAAATGTCTTCTCTAGAATTATTCAAATAACGAAGTGTGCTTAGCGTTGAACTGAGTCTTGACATTCTGCCAGTTTCTACTTGTCAAGGTAGTTAGTTTAATTTAAAAACGATTACCCACTAGTTTCAAGTAAACTTATTTTGAATAGTTTTAACTGAATTTATATGAACAACCTACGCCATTATGAGATTTCCCAGGAACTGTTTGTCGCATCACTATAAAGTCTGTACATCTTCTAAGCCTACTCCATATTAAAGAAAGTGTGTTATATTTTAGTATTTTAAACTCAAAACACACTTAATTAAGTTAACATTTTCGTTAAAAACATTTTACTAAATTTAAAACCTTGTGCATAGTCAAACGTATAACAATAATGTGAGGCTCGTTGGTCTTGTGGTAAGCGTATCTGCTTCCAATGCAGAAGGTCTAGGGTTCGATTCCCGGCAAAGTCAGAACTTTTTTAAATTCTGATTTGGAGTTAAGTCCATCAGTTCTTGTCTAAGGAGTTTGTAAAGGTGACTTTGGAGCCGTCCTAGCAACGAAGCACATAATACATTTAGAGTTGTTCTGAATCGGCCTTGTTGATTCTGGCGTTGATTCGCGGGTGTTCGCCCATACCACTGATTGCTATATTTCCTATTAAAAATATTGATCTTTGGTTGGTTATCGCTCACTCGTCGTCTGCGTCGGGTCCTACAGGGTTGGCTTGGTCGCTTTGGTTTACTGTCTCCCACTGAAAATCAGTTATATAACTGAGTGGGTAGACTTTAAATACAATTTATTTATTTATTTGTTAATTAATTAATTAATTAATTAATTTATTTATTTATTTATTTATTTATTTATTTATTTATTTATTTATTTATTTAACTATGCATAACAATGTGTAGTAAATCACATGGTCTCATCATGTTTACATATTATTATACATGAGGAAGACACAACTGACACACATATATCGCACCTGTCTGCCGATAATTGATTTAACCCTGGTATTTGTAATCAGCACTGCTAATTGATTTATACCCAGGTTGATGTGCTAACCACATAGAACGCTCCGGCTCAGGTGATTGGTAACATGGGGAAGCGGAATACTAACACACATAACTGTGGCAAGTTTGAACAGAGAGCAATGAATATCCGGATAAGATTATCCTTGTATTGAGGTCATATTTGCATGTCAAGTTTGTATCGTTGTTTGTGCTATGTTGTGGCGGTGTTGTACACATTACGTCTGTACCAAGGAAATGCTGCTTCCCGAGAGTATGAGTATCTCAATACTTGTATAGGCCTACTATACTAATAATAAATATAAACTTGATTAACATAAAATACACGATTTTATTTGATTATCCATTTTATATTTAGTAAATTTTTAAATTTACCATGTCCACTACAAACTGCCCCTTATAGATTCGTACTACTACGCGTATATATTAAATACAATACTAATTCCATTTCATAATCATTATATCATATCAAATGCTAGTGTTTTATATTATTATTCATCCTAAATAACATCGTATTGTATCACATCAAACCAATTACTCATTTCATTTTATCATTTCAATACTCAATTAATCTATTCAAACAACTTCAATTCTCAATACTTGTATACCATACTAGTTAAGCGAGCGAAGCGAGCGTTTCCATTTGACTCTGCCGGAAAAATTAGTCACTGGTTTTGTTTTTTTTTTTTGTTTGTTTGTTTGTTTTTTTTTTTTGTTTGTTTTTTTTTTTTTTTTGTTTGTTTGTATGTCTCGCCATAACGTTCGAACGGAGGCTCGGATCGAGTTGAAATTTTGACCATCCGCAAGCTTCGTTCTCGATTGAATGCCATTAGTTTTGTGGCAAAATCGTTCAAAAAGTTAAAAAGTTACATTAAAGTTAATCGAAAGTTTTTTTCTAAAACTTAACGGGGACAAAATCTGAGATAGCCAAATCATTTAGAATGTCCGTCCGGTCACGAATATGTTAATTTTAGTTTGATCCGATAAGTAGTGTAGATGGAAATTACATTATAACAAAAGTAACGTTGCCATGGCAACGAAAAGACGCGCGAAGTTTCTAATGCACTGCCACCTAGAAGTAATCAAAATACTTTCGAGGAAGCAGTCTATTATTTGTCACCAAAGAGTTTAAATATTTTTCCCAATGAGTCAAGGTCCTCTAGATGGCGGTGGATTTTATCCACAAAGTAAAGATTTACATACGGGTTTACCCAAATACCTTAGCAATAATAAATAATATCGGAAACATGGCCCTGTGGACAGCAAACGTCGCAAATTTTAAAATTTAAAAAAATGTGCATTGTGGGTCTAGCTATAGCACGTGCTCGCTTATCAACGCGTCCAACTGAGCGTTTCCTAGTAATATACATATAACTTTATTCACATGAAATATGCCTTCTATTTTATTATTCATTTTTTACCATGTTTTAGCCTTAGGAACTATTCACTCCCTCTTCACGAAGAGGTGTATACTTGTACCATGTATTAGTCTTAAGTGAATAAAGATCTACTCTACTCTACTCTAAAACACTGCAAACGTGTCTTGTTTCAGCGCGACGTGGACCCATCTAGAAGATGTTTCAACTACCGCCGTCGACTTGGTGTTTCGTAAGTGATTATTATTATTTGGTGTTTATTCACAACAGAAACATACATTTCAACCAGTGCGATTATAATAGTACAAAGATAAACACAAAAATACAGTACAGAAAAATTACAGAGCGTATTGATTAAAATATATACATGTTTGTATAACTGTGTGTTTATACGTGTGCGTGTGGTGTGGTCTGTCTGCGGCGAGAATGTGCGGTTACTGGCCTACAATGTTGTTTAGTTTTGTTTTTTTCGTTGTCAAGTTAAGTAACAAAATGTCGACGTTACAGTTCATTTTAGTTAATTTGTTATAAGTATTTCGCGATTTGTTTAGTCGGGAAACACTCCCGTAGGTATAATTGATATTATTTACTACAGTTCAGAAATTAAAAAAGACGCCTGTCTGTAATGCGGGAGATCCGTTGTTCGATTCTCGGTTGGGGCGGACTTTTTTTTTATTTCTGAATTGTAGTAAATAATATTGTTATAAGTAGTTTGTAATATATTTAGTTACTTTAGTTACTTTATAGCTACATAAAGACGTGTCGAATAAACACACATAAACATAAACACAACTCACGCACAACACCACACATACATTCATAATTATATTTTGTTCATAGTCATCTTTATGTAATTATTCTATTATTATATTTTATTGTTAATGTATATGGTAAACTACTTTTGTGGTGTGGGACATGTATCCTCTTGTACTGAGGCCACAAAAAATGGAAATGAAAAACTCGAAATGCACTTCTAAATACACCACCAACTTGATAATCAAAGATTGCGTACAAATTATGCACATTTAGCCCTATTTTGGGTACTCTTCTATTTCATGCTTGAGAGAGTTTCGATAGCTTTATTATTCTTTAACATTATGTACCGAATTGACCAATAACTCATAAGAAAACTTTGAATTCTCAGTTCTTTTAAGAATTATGTAGGAAGAAGTTGCAATATATGTAGTTGCTCCCAGGACAAGAGTCACTCCACTTAGTTGATCTGTAAACTATATCTTTTCAAGTAGCATTTGATTAGAACTTAAAAGCTTCACCACACTATTAGGTTACGTTTTCCTTGTGAATTTACCTCCAAGATCTCATCTCTCCTGCGTTTTTCTTTCTTATTTATGCAACATTCCTTTTTCATAATCAACTCTGACTCAATAGTCCCTCTCTCTTCAATCTAGTTCCCACCCTCTCTCGCGTTTGCGTTCTCTCATTTTAGAAATAAACGAATGAAAAACGAAGATAATTTTAGCTTATACGGGACAGTAACAAGTAAAGCCTGCTTGAAGCCAAGGAATGCAAAAACGAAGAAGAGGTTTAGACCTGTATTTCGTCACGTAGTTTATTCTCTTAAACAATATTCATTTTTCATTTTATTGATTTCCAAAATCTATCACTACCATTCTGAACTGCTATGTCCGTGGCCAATTCTTCCTTGGTCTGTATGTTCGTGCGTTACAGATTTCAATCATGGATTTGAAGTGGGTGTTATTGTTGTCGTCTTAAAGTTTCACCAACTAAGTGATAAGTAAGTGTTGTGAATATTATTTCAATGATTGTTAATTAATATACCCTACATACATTTAAACAATAATATCTTTTCAAAAACAGAAATATTTAAGCCGTACATATAATGACAAAACTAATTTAAAATAAAATAAAAAGTATAAAAAAACAATCAACGTGCCGAACTGTCAATTTTTATTATTATATTTCACCATATAAAAATAAATTAATATATTCAGGTTGGGAGGAGCGGTAGTTTCATTAACTCTGACTGACTAAGCTTGGCTTTCTTAGCTGCCGGATTGCCAGACTAGAGAACCTAAATAATATTAACTACGTTAATCTATAAGATAAAGTGACGAGCCAGACATGACACAACTTCTTTAGCCCCCTCTTCATCTGATAACGCTTCCATTTCTGCTGCTTTTTTATTCAATCTCTTCGTGTCAAAATCTTATTTAATACAATGTTTCAACCAAAAATAAAACTTTATTACATGTATTATATAAAAGTCGTTAGACCATTTACAACAAACATTCTATAAAAATGAAAAGTAATATTTCAACTACTTTACGCTCTATATCAAATGATATAACAATTTAAATAATCACAAAAAATAAGACAAACACATTTCCCAAACAGTTATTAATATGGCTGTATATCAGTACCAAATTATCAACAAAAAAGTTTTTTATGAATACAAATTAAACAAAAAAACAGAACATTAAATTGACATGTTGGTGTATGAAATTATGCTTTGTATATTAAACAGAGTTATATCTGTGTATACTCATTTTGATTCTAGACTTCTTTACTTACAGCCTCGTAGGCCAATCTGACTGACTCGCTATTTGAGAATAATCCAGCCGCTTACCTGACCTAGCCCAACACTATTCGTATGCAACCAACGAAGCTTCACAGCCAATGCTCACAGATTGGAATCTACACCACAAACTACCCGACCTCAATTAGTCGAACAACCAAAGATCTTAGAACGTGTTTCGACCAACAATTTAAGTCTGCGGAAGTGTATTCTGCTTATACAATGTTAACTTGTATCTCATCTTGTAGATCAAGGATATTTACGAGCTTTTTTCCCAAACACACTTGGGAACAATGCTAAATGAGGCCTGGTATTACTTAAAAATTCCCTCGCTCTAAATCACCCCGCCCCCCTAAAAAAAATGCTTTAAAAATAACTATTTTACCTGTTTTAAATAAATTACATAAATAAATAAATAAAATAATAAATTAGTATTTAAAGTCTGATTTTCAGTGGGGGACATTGAACCAAAGCGACCAAGCCAAACCTGTGGGCCCCGACGCAATCGACGAGTGAGCGATAACCAACCAAAGATCGATATATTTTCTTTAAATAGGAAATAAAGCAATCAGTGGTACAAACAGTGAGAACACCCGCGGATCAACGCCAGAATCAACAAGGCCGATTCAGAACAATTCATTAATTGCCTCGTTGTTTGGACGGCCCTAGAGTGACCGTTTACTAAGTCCAAAGACAAGAAGTGATGGACTTCAATCCATATTAGAAGTTTAAAAACTTCCACCTGCAGCGGGATCGAATGCGGTACCATCTGTATTGAAAGCAGGTAAGCTTACCACACCACTACTCCAATTAGCTTTTGACTTGTTTAAAACCAGCACTTCGTTTTTTTTATTTTACGATTTTCAATTGTACATGTCGTTTTGAAAACGGTTCAGTTACTGGTTCTAAAAATCGTAAATTGAATTTCCAATATGTGCTGTTGGAGGGATGTGGAGCGTGTTAATTAAAAAGTAACCTGGGCCGCTCTTAGAATTGGCCTAAAGTTTGCTATGGAAAAAAGTTCGTAATTAACCTTGGTCTACAAGAGGAGATATAACGATACAAATTAACATGGCAGAAATCGAATTTAAATTGAAATCACTTATCTACAATGAAACGCGCTACTTCCACTTTATCACGCAGTATGTACTCATCATCACGCAGAGCCACATCTATGTACTCATCATCACGCAGAGCCACATCTATGTACTCATCATCACGCAGAGCCACATCTATGTACTCATCATCACGCAGAGCCACATCTATGTACTCATCATCACGCAAAAGCCACATCTATGTACTCATCATCACGCAGAGCCACGTATTAAGGCATAGGCTAAGTAGGCTGGAGCCTGGGGCGCCGGCATTTTGGGGGCGCCAAAGCGCCCCCCACTCGGCTCCGTGGGCGAGGCGTCTAACTCCTAACAAACATCAACTAACAACTTAAAAATTATCGACAAAAGCATGCTAAATCTAGTAAAATGCACCATTTGCCATGTCAGAAATCAAAATTATCTATGCGCCCCAGACCCGCACTAGCTGGGAGGCATCCCCACCGGAGCCCCCATTGTACCAGGATCCATATTTTTTCCGAAACCATTGTTTCATGGGCAGTTCTAACAGTGTTTTGTTGCTCCCCCCCCCCTGCCCAAATGCACTTCCTTCGCCACTAACAAAATTTTAAGTTTAAATTACGATGACGTCATTGACTCTTTTGCCAAGGAAATGGAAAAAAAACGCTTGCAAAGGCAATGCAGATTTGCGCGACTACAACGGACGAGACTATATGGCCAGGGAAATTATATACTATGGTGACCAAGTTGCATTGCTAGTTACTATAGTTCCTACTTTTTCTTTTTAAGCTAAAATGCACGCATATAATGTTTTTCAGCTTCTTGAAATAAGGGGGGGGGGCATATTTTTGTTTTAGCCTATGGGCGCCAAATGTCTTAATCCGGCCCTGGACATCTATGTACTCATCATCACGCAGAGCCACATTTATGTACTCATCATCACGCAGACCCACATCTTGTACTCATCATCACGCAGAGACACATCTATGTACTCATCATCACGCAGAGCCACGTATTAAGGCATAGGCTAAGTAGGCTGGAGCCTGGGGCGCCGGCATTTTGGGGGCGCCAAAGCGCCCCCCACTCGGCTCCGTGGGCGAGGCGTCTAACTCCTAACAAACAACAACTAACAACTTAAAAATTATCGACGAAAGCATGCTAAATCTAGTAAAATGGCACCATTTGCAATGTCAGAAATCAAAATTATCTATGCGCCCCAGACCCGCACTAGCTGGGAGGCATCCCCACCGGAGCCCCCATTGTACCAGGATCCATATTTTTTTCCGAAACCATTGTTTCATGGGCCTTTCTAAAAGTGTTTTGTTGCTCCCCCCCCCCTGCCCAAATGCACTTCCTTCGCCACTAACAAAATTTAAAGTTTAAATTACGATGACGTCATTGACTCTTTTGCCAAGGAAATGGAAAAAAAAACGCTTGCAAAGGCAATGCAGATTTGCGCGACTACAACGGACGAGACTATATGTCCAGGGAAATTATATACTATGGTGATCAAGTTGCATTGCTAGTTTCTATAGTTCCTACTTTTTCTTTTTAAGCTAAAATGCACGCATATAATGTTTTTCAGCTTCTTGAAATAAGGGGGGGGGCGTATTTTTGTTTTAGCCTATGGGCGCCAAATGTCTTAATCCGGCCCTGGACATCTATGTACTCATCATCACGCAGACCACATTATGTACTCATCATCACGCAGACCCACATCTATGTACTCATCATCACGCAGAGCCACATCTATGTACTTATCACCACGCAGAGCCACATCTATGTACTCATCATCACGCAGAGCCACATCTATGTACTCATCACCACGCAGAGCCTCATCTATGTACTTATCACCACGCAGAGCCACGTATAAAGGCATAGGCTAAGTAGGCTGGAGCCTGGGGCGCCGGCATTTTGGGGGCGCCAAAGCGCCCCCCACACGGCTCCGTGGGCGAGGCGTCTAACTCCTAGCAAACAACAACTAACAACTTAAAAATTATCGACGAAAGCATGCTAAATCTAGTAAAATGGCACCAGTTGCAATGTCAGAAATCAAAATTATCTGGGGCTATGCGCCCCAGACCCGCACTAGCTGGGAGGCATCCCCACCGGAGCCCCCATTGTACCAGGATCCATATTTTTTCCGAAACCATTGTTTCATGGGCAGTTCTAAAAGTGTTTTATTGCCCCCCCCCCCCCCGCCCAAATGCACTTCCTTCGCCACTAACAAAATTTTAAGTTTAAATTACGATGACGTCTTGACTCTTTTGCCAAGGAAATGGAAAAAAAACGCTTGCAAAGGCAATGCAGATTTGCGCGACTACAACGGACGAGACTATATGGCCAGGGAAATTATATACTATGGTGACCAAGTTGCATTGCTAGTTACTATAGTTCCTACTTTTTCTTTTTAAGCTAAAATGCACGCATATAATGTTTTTCAGCTTCTTGAAATAAGGGGGGGGGGGCATATTTTTGTTTTAGCCTATGGGCGCCAAATGTCTTAATCCGGCCCTGGACATCTATGTACTCATCATCACGCAGAGCCACATCTATGTACTCATCATCACGCAGAGCCACATCTATGTACTCATCATCACGCAGAGCCACATCTATGTACTCATCATCACGCAGAGCCACATCTATGTACTCATCATCACGCAGAGCCACGTCTATGTACTCATCATCACGCAGAGCCACATCTATGTACTCAGAGTGTTGATCAAAGTAGACAATGTCTTTGTGCGGCTGAACGGTTTGAGTTCGTGTTTAACTGAAGGGGTGGAGAGAAGGGCGGGGGGGGGGGGGTTGTTGCATATTTCATTTTATTTTAGTTCAATGCCTAGCCTTTGAGCACGGATTGCTCATCACTTCGTGAACACTGATCACATTGCATCATTGACAGCTCTCGCATGCATTGATTGGGGTAGTATTTACAAACGTAGTATGGTAAACATTTGACTTGTAATTGCTCTGTTTTTCGAACTAAATCATCAGTTTTATAATATTGAGCTAATCCTTTTGAACGTCACATATAACATGTTAAAACAATATTTAAAGTGAAATAGTGTTCCTAATTTAAACTGCATGTTTTTAATGTGTATTATTGTTTTAAAAAATGGAATGAAATAAGGTTAACTGTGGAAAATGGCGACTGTGGTTGTGTTTATAGGAACGTGATCGAATGGTCAACGATAATGTTTATATTTATATAAACAAGCAAGATTCACTTCACTAAAAAGTACTCGATCGCGTGGCGAGTGTTATTTAGATTATTCCACTTCACATATTATAATGAACAAAAGTAATAAACATAAGTAATAAACATTATTACATAGATTATCGAAGTTATACGCTGTTTTCTCAAAGGCTAAAGAAGACAACTTCAAATCATGACACGATAAAAATAGAAACAACTCGTTTTGTCTGTGTAAAAATCCCTTTAAAAAATCAACATCAACAACTTCCGATTCATGTATATATTAATACTAATATATTTTTCACAATTTTGTGTGAAAAAGGGGAATACAACCATCTCAAGCTCTAGTTTCTTTGAATATCTGGCGATTTCATTGGATGAGCGAAGCGAGACTTCAATTTCACTGACCCCCCAAAAAAATTAGCTCGGGTATTTTTTTTCTTCTTTTTTTCTTTCTGTTCGCTCTCTACCGGGCAAACGGCATATGCGATCTTAATGAAAATTGGAGGGGACCTTTGAAATCTCTGATCTTAGACCTGCCACGGTTTTGGGTACAATCGAAAACGTATTTCTCATGAATATCGTACTTTTACGTTTTGTTTCGATTTGAAGTGCGTTATTTTCGTGACATTTGGCCGATTCTGACCAAACAAGTGGGGCTACAACGTTCATATTTCACATGCACATTAAGGTTATGGTGATGTAGAACCTTAAGAAAGAATAAGTTGGAAAAATTAGGCAGAATCCATAGAAATAAAGATTTTAATATAAGTTTTTTGAGGTATATAATAACAATTAACAAGCAACAATAGAAACTTGACAACAATCAAGTACAATGAGTTCAAAAAGCATTTGCAAAATTAAAGAAATCCCACGCAAACTAAAAACTTACAAAAAAGCTCATCCTTTAACGCTAATAAAAAAAGCGTTCGCGAAGCGGCCTAGTTGTTACAGACATGTAGCAGTGTAAAGTCCGACATAATATAATTCATAATTCCCATCACGTGTTCCACAAGTTCCATACTATAAATATAAAAATAATAATAACATTGATAGCAGTAGATGTAATTAAATGTTAGTTATAATATTTATCGTTTTTGCTTGAATATTGTTGAAAAATTAAAACCACAGACATTAATAAACTCCTCCACTTCCCATTACACCCACAAACATTACAGCACCATGCACTGAATAAAACTCTTAAAGGTTGTGTATAACTGTTTATTTTTATATTTAATTTTAACTGAACCTTATGTCTATAAGGTTAAATTTAAACATTTACGAATTTATGCTCATCGAACAGTTTCCATTTTTCACAGAAACTTGGATACTTTCGAAACCCTTCATCACAAGCTGGTCCGCCCCTGGACATTCATTCAATAACATATAATTTATTAAAATTAATGATAGCATATTCACCCGCCCACATGCCACAGCCCAAATAATTGCTGCATTAATCATGCAAATTAATCAATAATAATGGTAAATTGCGAAAATATGGAATGCATTATACGAACAAACAAACAAAAAACAAGGCCTATTAAAATAATATTTATACTGCTTTGTAAATCGGCAAGTCACTCACTCTCAGCTCCTCTGTAGTCTAATTGTGACGTCACTTTCATTCTTGAGTTAGTTCAGCTAAGCTAGTCGACTACTAAGCTTTGGGTACACCCTGTGTAATGAAGTAATCTAGCCATCTAGGGGTGTGTGTAACTATTTTTCACTTAGTTTAGCGGAATTAGGGGTTAGAGGTATAATACGTATTTCTTTGCTAGGATACTGAACATAACGAACAAACAAAACATCGTCAGCTCTTAATATCTGGTGATTGGTTGGGCAAGTACGGGGTAGAGCGAGGTGGGTTAGGGGTTAAGAGTTAACCCCGGGGTAAAATAGGTACAAGACTCCGGCCCCTAGCCAATAAATAAGATTTAATCATTAAAGGGGTATTTAACCGCTAAACTCAAAAAATATATTTCATTCAGGCTAACTAGTAATGAATTTAGCAATTAACAGAAAAATTATTGGGGCCACCATGACCTCCCAAAAAATTGTCAAACATGACATTTTTCGAGCTAGGTCCCATCGGCAAAAATCTCCCATAAGAAATAACATGGGGACGATCTTTATGCCCCGTGACCTTGGAGGATTTTGATTTAAATAATATTGGCCATTATTGACGTACTCGACAGCCTTTTCTGTAAGTTCTCTATATTTTGTTTTGTAATTTGGGCAAGTAGTTCGGTCAAAATATGCTTATTACCAAGATGGGGTGTGATTTTGGAATGCATATTTTTGCGTGTTTGAGGGTATATTTGGGCACAGTTTCAAGACACGATGTTATAAAGGGGCATTTTAGATTGGTACTATGCTCTTGTATCTATGTGGACCAAAAAAGAAGCAGATTAAAGCCGATTTAGGAAATTTTCGAAAACACCAATTTTCGCCAATTTCTGGATCAAAAAAATAAAAAAATCGTGTTAAATCACAGTTATAAGATATAATTTTTTAAACGGTCATTTAAGTGTAGTATTGTGCTATAGATCACGTGGTAAAAAATAATTTTTGGGGTTTTTAACCCCTTTAAATATGATATCGATGCAAAACAACCTTCCTACTAGTAAGTCTTACTTTTTAATAGCACATTCGTCAACTATGTTGCTAACCTGGATATCAATTTTGTTGCTGACTTTATTTTTCATGCATCAAGTGAGGATGTTTACAGTTTTTTTGTGAGTGCCCAATTCCCAAATCAATTTACGTTCAGGTTGGGTAGAGCAATTATCTCCAGTAACTTGGGTTCTTTTTAGAGGTTATTTATTGAATTTAAAATTTAAGTATCGATGTAGTATTATTATTTGAAAAGTAGCTAACTACAGCTGTTCATAATGCTGTGTGCAATTATAAACTGCATTTTATTGATTCTCTCTCTTTAAAATCAGTTATAATCATGGAATAGGACACACCTTAAGTAAGTAATTAATACGATTTCATTTTTTATAAATAGTTATTTAGTCACAAAAAGTTCCCACCGAACACCGACGTTAAGCAAAATCGGGCGTGGTCACGGGTAGAGTGGGTGACCGCTCTGTCCTGAAACTCACGTATATCGCTGGTTAGAGCAGATGGAGGGTTCGAGAGCTAGTGTTACGGCTTCGTTTTCCTCGACGTCTGCTCGGCAGTCCGGGTAAGTGGAGGTAACCTATATGATTGTCAAAGTTACACCGTCCTTTCGGATGGGACGTTAAGCCGTTGGTCCCCTTGTTACTTTTCGAAAAAGAAGTAGGCTACGTGCCTGTTCCGGGTTTCCCCTCCTCCCTTCTGTTCATACTTCATCCTCATCTATCACCACTCACCGTCTCGATTAGCCAAAGTGCATAAATATGAGACGTTAAGCAATATCCAATCAATCAATCAATCAATAAGATATTGATATTGGAAAAGGAAATTGATGTAAATGATTTATAATAAAAAACAGAGAGAACAGAATCAAAAGAATAAGATTTACTGAAGCGAAATACGCGTGGGCTCAGTTGTTTAAACTAAAGCGTATTGAGATTCTGGGACGTAGAAAACAATAAAAATAACGAGCGGTAGAGTGAGGTTCAAGAGATCTCTTAAGACAAAAGGACGCGACAAGCGGAAGCGTCGCGGAGTGGCTTTCAACGAGACGTTTACACGATACGAGAGTTACTGGGAGGGGCTTTTAGTCTTTGTCTTGTGGCCGGGAATTTATGTTTACCAGTATTTTCATGCAAATTAACAACAGGCGGTACAAAACGAAAGCGCGTGAAATTATCGATCTAGTGTCATAGGACTAATAAAATATGGTGGGTGGTTGAAAAGTTAGTTTTGTGGTTGTGAACTTCGTCTTCGTCTTCGTCTTCGTCTTCGTCCCCGTCTTCATCTTCGTCTTCGTCTTCGCTTCTCTCGTCTTCGTCTTCGTCTTCGTCTTCGTCTTCGTGTCTTCCGTCTTCGTCTTTTCGTCTTCTCTTCGTCTTCGTCTTCGTCTTCGTCTTTGACAAATTCTTCTTATAATTACAAAATATTGAAAAGATCATAATATTTATAATATGTATAAATATTAACACCGATTGATATTGCACTAGTATAGATTAATATGAAATAACTGGTCTAAGAAAACCTAATATTATAAGCCATACTACATCGTTACCCAAAGACACAAGCAGGGACCAATTAACATTATTGAAATAAGTAAAAACATTATACATATCATTTATGGTAAATTATTTTTTTGTAGTTTGTCGATGTACAAATTCTACAAGGGAACAAACATTGTTATTTTGTGAAATTTCAGAAATGTTAATTAATTCATTTCTCAGAGATTCGTTTTGTTTCATCCTAAATTCTGCCGAGGTTTCTATTTCGTAACAGTTTTAACGCTAAATAAGTTTTCAACATAGGGCGCATAGTAAATTGCTCAGGCCCATGGAAGCGTATTAAGTGAATTTAGTTGTAAAATTTACTAAGCCAATCTTAATGATAAGCTGTGAGCCATCTTAGACCGTTCTTAACTACTAACATTTCATTAATTACTCTTTGGGAAATTCTCTTGGTATTTTCTCTATCGTCGACCGTCGACGGCAGCAGGCGACGTGTACACAAATTACTTTTCTCTGATCTGACAATGTTTGCTCATCAAGATTACATAAAACCATTTTTGAGCCGTTAATTTACTCTTGAGTCTACAGTTTAATATAGTTAATTAAACAATGGCTAGAGGGACAAATTTGTATCTTTATTAAATAACTGATAAATATAATTTAAAAGTAACAGCTTAAAAGACTTGCGAAAATAACACTATTCCTTTAACTTGTTATAAATTCATATATTATTAAATACCATTCATCCATACAACTTGTATTTTTACATTCATTAAGGTATCATACAAAAACACATAATCACTGTTTTATAATGCCTAGTCCTACATTAAATCCATAAAAGAATATGTATATTTTATATAAACGCATATTCTGCTAACCTTGTCTACATTATAGAACTAGTCAACAGTTTCTCCGCCTGTTGTTAGTTTTACTTAGATGTTGTTGCTCGTATATTATTATTATTATGAAATGCATATGATTGAAGTTACATGTTAGGAAGGGAGACTCCCCTTGTCTGTCCGCATAGATAAATATAAATAAAATAAATTAGTATTTAGAGTCTACCCACTCAATCATCAGTCAGTGATTTTCAGTGGGGTACATTAAGCCAAAGCGACCAAGCCAACCCTGTAGGCCCTAATGCAATCGACGAGTGAGCGATAACCAACCAAAGATCGATATTTTTTATAGGAAATACAGCAATCAGTGGTATGGACAGTGCGAACACCCGCGGACGGTCATATGTGCTAGTGTCACGTCACAATATAAAACTGAACGTGACCTCCGATCGGCATGCAAGGTAAGTTCGGGGACAGGAGAGTGGGCTACAGCCTCACCTAAAGGTGGAACTTCTAGTTAAATCTTACCCGGCACCTCCACCAAAATACTAAAAACTTTGTTTTAATAATGCTAAGCTTTGCTTCCTATGTTGTGTGGTCCCTCTCCCGTGTTTATTAATAATAATCACTCTCTCACAGAAAACATTATTCTTTAAACAAAAACAATAAATAAATTAAAATTATTGACTTGTTATACATTGTTGTTGTAACATTACTATCGAACTTTACTTAATTAGAAGAAGAATGTATTATTCTACTCGAGGTTAAGAGGAGACAGGCATGCAAATTTTAAGCGCAATTTAATTTCTCAGACAATTCTAGTCTCATCTATTTGTTATTCGACATAATGTGTAAAAATCAATTATGCGAAGGCATCTATCATCGCACTTTTCTATTAATTAACTATAGAAAATAAACAAAAAAATAAATTTATTTTTTCTAGAATTTAGAATCTATCAAAATGAGGGGGAAAATGTCTACGCATTTTCTTTTTGATCTATGATGAATATTGAAAATGTGATATTATATGGGCGTACAGATATCTTCATTATCATGCCAAGTTGTATTCAGATGTAATTATTTGAGGCAGCATGACAAGGAATGCACCTAACATCAAATAACGCTTGCTTCCACTTACTAGTTCATTATTGCGTCTGCATTTATGTAATTAGATTTATTTAGTTGTCCTCTTTTGTAAACCAGTTTTTTATAACTGAATAGGCCAAACGATAAATAAATAAATATATATTTATTATGCAGGTACGTCTTAGAAAATGCATGTAATTAATTATTCACTGTTTTAATTATGCTTATATTTTGTAAAGCTGTTTGCTTCTACTTGCCTTGCCCCCTATCAAACATTCATCCAGCAGGTCCCGCAGTAGGGGGGCCTACTCCAAACGAGCGACTTCGCTGCGGTTATGTGAATGATGCGCTCTTGGCTTCAATACGTGTACATCCGGTCTGAAATTGATCGCTCCTTCTAACGTATTCGTAAGCCGTAATAGCTCTTACAGCAATCCAGAAATACGAAAGCATTGCATGGGAATGAATTCCAAATCCAAATCTCATCTAGACTAGCATTTAAATAAAATCGCTTTTAAAAAGAAACAATCTATGGTTTGTACACAGGCCACGTAACTGTGCATCAAGTTGTCTTTTTATCCCTGTGTTAGGTGTATAGTTTGTGTGAACCAACAGGGAGCACGTATTACATCAACCTAGATTTCTCCCCCCTCCCCCCTCCCCGACCCTTTCATCTTCAGGAAGCCGTTACCAGTTAACATTGTAATCGTTAACCATTATACAATATATATATAACTAGGAAAACGCCAAAGTCGTTATAAGAGAGTGAGCGAGTCATGTGTTGAGTATCCTACCTAAGCCTGGATCTAGACGGCATGGGTCTTTCCACCCTAGCCTATCATTGGCTAGAGTGGCGCAATATGGCCTTACAGTTGACGCGTCCTTATACCACGATTAAACTCAAAACACTATAATTTATACATTATATATCAATCAATATAAATGCAAATGTTCCCGAGAACTCAACACAAGACTCGCTCACTCGTCTCACAACGACGTGGGCGTTATTCTAGTCTATTAAGTAGCCTTTATACCTAGAGTGTTCGAGACCTGGGTTCAAACAACGGCCGGGTTAGATTTTTATTTCTGGGTTGTATTAAAACATTACAGAACATGTTTAGAAATGCATGTACATTACTATGGAAATCATAGCCAGTACAAAAGACGAGTAAAGATTGAAAGGTTAACTCAATCTCCGAGCGGAATTTTGGGTAACCTTGAGCGTGCCAGATTCGATTCACCTTGGTCACCACCTGACATTCAAAAAAATTATTCGATACAAATTATTTTTCAAATTATTATTTTAAGCATTGCCGTTAAATTAATTCCTACACATTTTAAGCCTGTTTTTTTAATTTATTATTTCTTGTACGTATAGATCGTAACAGATTGTGCAAATTTTGTTAGAGGTTCTATTTTTACTGGTACCATGCCTGTTTAAACCTTCAGCTAAATCTGATTTTTTTTTGTATGTTGGATTCTCGCAGATTTTGCTGTCCATGTTAATTGGACCTAGACGTTGGTGTAGAATTTCGTCAGACATACAGACATACAGACAGACAGACATACAGACATACAGACAGAAAGACAGACATAAACACATCAAAGTGCCGCCAGACTTGCCAAAGACACTTCATTACATGCGCTCACTCACCCAATAATAAAAACACATATCCTTTCTACAAAAAGTAACGTTTTGAGGTAAAACTGTGCATGATTTAGCATAATGATAAATAGTTGAATTTTTTGTAATCTTAGATAAACTGAGATAATAAAATATTATTATTTTATTATCAAATCACACGCAGTTTTACCAAAAACATTTCTTTTTATATAATGTACTTCCAATGGCCTTAAATATTACTTATTATTATATATTATCAAATTTAATGTCAATTTCTCAATTCTGACTTGAGTTCTGATAAATGACAAAAAAATATTTTATATAAATGTTTTTTGAAAAATTGTAAGGTTTTAAATAATTAAGACATTATTTACTACATATCTTTAAGAACAAATGATATGATAAACACGAATGAATTAAACAATCCTTGAATGCATGTGACACTGATGCACAGTTATGCTATTAATCAGACACACACCAAATAAGCAATTAACGAATATTGAATTAGCTGTGAATGAGGTAACTTTGTTTTATTGTTATAATTTTATGATTTTATGTTGTTTAAATATTGGCATAACATGGAGATGATCAAATTTCTTACCACTGATTTACTTACAAGAGTCGAAAATCAGCGTTTTTATTCCGACGAATTGTAATTTTTTTCTGATTTCCAAAAATAATAAATTACAAATAAAACATTTTTGCAACGGCTACCTTCACTTTATTGGTAATTTATATCACTTAAGAGTTAGATATAAATACAGCCTGCAATCATTGTACATTTCATTTAACACGCCTGTATGTGTAAATATATGTGGTTTTAGGCCCAATCAATTCGGCCCTATATCCACTGTACGCAACGCATGCATCAACTGACGAATTATACAAGAGTATGGCTATACACATTTGCTCTGGAACTGAATAAACACAGCATAATGTGGACTAAAATTAAACCCCGTGAACGATTTGACTAATTAATCGTAATTGCAATTTGTCAAACATGTACATTGCAATCACATCATGTGTACGGCAAATAACTAGTGTGTGTACATTCTCAGGCTGGTTCCCGCATGAGCAACGTATCGACAGGTCACTAAATCAATCCATAATTATTACGAGTGTGCAAGGTTACGGGAGTAATCGAAATAGGGAGCGTAGCTTCTGAGAAACACACAGCATAAAAACATCCTGACTTTATTCGTGGAGGTGCCGAGTAAACAAGCATAGCCCTTTTTAAAAGGCTATATGGCTTCCCTAACCTCCATCGTGTGTGGGCATTTTGATTATATTATGGGTTGTTGTAAGTTTTCCTTTCTTTAATACTCAGTTGGAAAAAGACCTTTGAACAAAAGTAAAATATCACAATAATTTTTTTTAAATACTATTTTAGATATATCATCGTGAAAAGCCGATTAGTACAATTAACTTATTCCTAATTAGCTTGTTTTGGAATTTTTTTATTGATATTCTTAACAAGTTTGGGATTTTGTATATTTGGTAAATTTATAAATTTAGAATTTTATAATGTGTTGCATTCTTAGATATTAATTTGTATTGAAATAGCTATATTAGTTAAATTAAAAGATTAAGGGGGGCGCTTAGGTGTTGACGATTGCAGTTGAACGGCAAGAAATATAATTACCAAATTTTGCATGAATGTTAATAGATTATCATTTTATTGATATCCACATTTGGTTGCCATGAATAAGCATAAACAATTTAAAATCCAAAATATGAAGAAAAAAATGTGAGATCCCAAATATAGATTTCAGTTCAGGAAATTACAATCAAATTGTTTATTTACTATTTACCAAATTAACTGCGTATTCACATTAATTTAAACATATATAAATCCGGTATGAAAATTAGCGTGTAACAAATCTGTTCACTTGGAATACATTCCCGAAGTTCACAAGAATTGAGAAAATTACGGAAATTTCATGATTTGGGTTTGGGCAGATTCTGACCAAACGGGTGGGGCTACAACGTTCATATTTTACATGGACATTAAGGTTATGGTGCTGTAGTACCTTTTGAAAGAAAAAGTTGAAAAAGTTATCCAGAATCAATAGAAATAAAGGTTTTAATATGAGTTTTTTGAAGGATGTATAACAATAATTAACAAGTAACTATAGAAACTTGACAACAATCACCTACAATGCGTTCATAAAGCATATCTTCGGGCCTACAGATATTTGACATTCTAATTACTATAGCAATTAGTACTACTTATAAAACTTATTCAAATGTAACAAAAATGATTTTGCAATGGAACTTGAAGAAGTACAGAGATTCCACGCACACTAAAAACTTGATAAAAGCTCATCCATCAACGCGACGGGACTTTAGCGTTTTCCTAGTGTAAAACATAATACATATTAACCGTTTACGCGTAAAACTTGAGAGATGAGCGCCTAAGCTCGTCTCCGCGCCAGTCTCAGTTTCCCCTCTTAACAGGGTATAGGACCCGTTTGGCAGTTAGGAAATAGCTGTTCGCTTGACCACGAAGCACCCTATGGATATAAAACTTTTCATTGTTATCAATAAACCATACATGGACAGCCCTACAGTCGTAGATTTTCAATATTGTTTTTTTGTCAGCCAGAAAAAAACACGAAAATGGTCTATTTCTGACTTTACAAGAAAATCCAAGGTAGTAAAATCATTTTTTTCTGTAGCGTTCACCTAAAACTATTTTCCAAAAAGGGCCACTGTAGAGCTCTTAAGTTCCACTTTCTTGACGTTTGTGCAAAATTTCAAACAACTCTTATTGCAAACAGCCGAACGAACATACATTTGTTAAAAACGCATGTCCTATATCTTCTTAGGTTAAAACCGTTGTATCAGTACAAAGATTTTAAAGGCGTGTACATTGTGCGCTATATACAAACGTCATCATGTTTTAAAGCGAGCGTTCCCGAGCGTTCCCGAGCGTTCTCATTCGAAACTCTAAGAAATCGTCCCCGAAGTGTTCGTTCGTTTCCCACGCTACAAAGGTCAAACAACTTAACCGACTGTATGGAATTTTACCCGTTTATTTGACTTTTGCTACGCGAGACCTTCATGGTTTTTAAGCTTTGTCAGCTGAGTGCTTTTTAAAATCTTACAAACACAAGGCTAAATTTGCATGGAAACGTTTTCGCTTTGTTCGAGGAAATAACACAATTTTGTATGTCAATAAGCTAATGAAAAATAATTTAAATTTTTGAAATATTTGTAATATTTGACTTTAAAAAGTTGTCATTCACATAACTTGTTGGCAAAGTTAAGTAGCACGCTGATTTTTACTATTTTCTGAAAACGGGGAATTACAGTCTCTTTCTTTCTTTCTTCTTACAATCATCAGCTCAAAAAATGTTTTACTCTTATTTTCTTCTCATTTATACTTTCATACACTTAAACTGAACACATTTTTTTTAATCCTATCTCAACGCGAACCAAACCTAAAAACGTCTACACCTTTGAAAAAGATTTGTGATTCGCAAACTCCGCAATATTCGGTTTGTGGGCGCGTCATCGAAAACTGACAGTTGAAGCCTTTATATTTCCAAAGAGTGAGTAAATATAAAATTTACGCGAATTTTGCGAAAAAGAAAACGAAAAATAATCTACTATAAATTGCCTTTTAAAATTGCAACTTTCAATTTTCATATGCTCTCCCCGTAAGTTTCTCAAGTGGAATGGATAAAAAAGAATTGCGCTTCATGATAACGGCTTCGCGCATTTGTTTTCAGAGCACGTTCACTGGTTCCTCTGTCCTCTGTTCTCATCCTGCAGCTGGTTTTCATCTTCCTTCTTACACCCCCCCCCCCCCTCCTAAACATCATCCTGTTTCTTTACCCCTTCCCCCCCCCCCCCACCCCCCCTTCCTAGGCACCACTGCTGTAACATTCTTTAGCAACTCCCATGTACGACTCCCTTGGGTAACCCACTTTTCTCCTCTTAATAATTAGTCCATAAAACTCTTCTTGCTTCTTTTAGTCTGGCGTGTAAAGTCTACGTCAGTTTAAAACACTGTGAGTCTCACTTATTATTTTCTGGCCTAGACGTTTTAAACATCGCATCTTGGATAAAAGTTACAGCATCTAATTTTTTTGAGCTCATTTGTATTTGCTCTCCAATGCATAATTAATAAATAAATGTATAGTAGGGTATATTAAAAATCAACAAAAATATATTTTCCATCTACAGAACAAAAATCTTATTATTATGTAAAGTTTCTACATTTTAAAGATGATCTTTCATTTTTTCATTCTGAAACTACCTTGTTTGGTTTTCTTGTTGACTTCTTCAAATTAATCTGAAGGTTCTGTTCGATATGTTAAACAAAGCCGAATGTTTGGTTATGTTCTATAACATTGACTGCAATACAATATCCATGTATGTGTGTGGGAAATAACTAATTATAACCGTTAACATGATGCCACAATATGTAAACTGTTTTAAAAAGAGACATTTACGGTAACATTTCATGTTACTTTTATGTTGATTTTCCCTTTATCAACAAATTACCGTTAATAAAATATTGAATAATTAATATCGTTTTGTTTGTGCCTCGATCTGTACCATGTATTACAGAAACCTCTAACTTATATCCATTAATTATTGCTGTCACTGCTACACAACCAAGTTGCCACGTATATAACGACAACCAATCAACACTAATTACTAAGAAGTGCGCGCTACAATGGGAAGCTCTGATTGGAACTCGCTCTAAACTGTTCCCACTGAGATATTGTACAAGTTAGACATGTTTAAGCTTGTTCAACAACTATGGTATAGCCGGCGGCCAGTGATGTACGGTTAGCTGGTAAAGTTAATAGTGGTATCTTTCTCTCTGTACTCTGCAATCCACGCTTGCAATCTGTATGCATGAAACTTGGTAGACTTACGAATACAACTTAGATAGATGTAACTTATTTAGTGGCGTATCGTGATGGAGGGGGGATTGCACGGGGAGCTTGGGCACCACTAAATCTCGGCAATTTTTATATTCCGCAAAACTACTTAAAAAATTAAATACGTTTATGAATTTCTCTTTTCTTTTCTCTTCTTAAACACATTAAAACAACAAAAATACGTATTTTTGTGCGCTATTTTTGGGGGGATCCTCCCCCCCCCCCCCCATTCAGATTTTTGTAGAGAACATTTTGCATTTTTATCTTTCTCTTGGCAGCCCCTATCCAAAAATAGCGTACGCCACTGCTTTTAATTACATCTGCAATTCGGTGGCAGTAAAATATATGTCTTTGAAGATTTTCGTAGCCGATATGGATTAATGTACTCGGTTTTTCGGTTATAATGCCACGTATATTTTCGTTGGGCCGACGTTTCGATGAGATTTCACTCATCACCTTCAGGGCCAATACAACTCAAAGTATTAAAAACGAAAACGACATTACAATAATTGATAAATACAGAACAAAACTGTGGGAAAAAACAACAAAACTGACAAAAGAAATCCCTGACTGATGATGAGTAAAATCTCATCAAAACGTCGGCCAAACGAAAATTTACGTGGGATTATAACCGAAAAACCGAGTACAATAATATATATGATATAATACTCAATCACATCCTATAGCCTATCTCTAAAAAAACTGACTATTGTCAAGTCCTTGAATAATTTCCAGGGCAAGTTTTTCCACTCCACTATTTTCAATCCCACCAGAAAGTTCCAACCTTTCTATCTCAATTTACATCTCTATTCTTTCTTGTAAAGGTGATCTTTCCTTTCAATAAACCTTGCTTCTATCATTCTACTTTTGATTTCCTTCCATTGTGCTTCTCCTTTAAACGCTCTACACATGCAACCCAATATATATATATTTTCCTTCGTTTCTGCAGTGAGTCCCATTTTAGTTTATTCAAGGTTATATAAACACTTTTATGTGTATACTCTATTTGCTTAATATTTCCATCCTCTTACACTCCATACCTTATACCAATTTCTTTTTATTTACCTATTGGAGTCAGATTCCTTGTTCTTAGTAATGTTTTTATCTGTTTTAAGGTAAGTTCTCTTACTTAAGTTTTTTTTGATATGCCATTTTAACGATCGACCACCATTCACAAACATGGCTGCCCTTCTTTGCAATGCTTTAATTTTATTTATGCTTTTCAATTAAAATGTATCCCGTATTGCCCCCGTTTATTCTATTATGGGTTGATAATCACCTTGTTAGACCTACCTTTACATCTCCTCCTACGAATGAAATGGGGGAGTTGTTATATTAACGAGACAAACTACTAGCAGCAACTACTTTAGAACCATCCATGACTCAAAACACAATATTTTACTTATTACTGACTGCTCTTGGCTTATTCTACGTTATAACCTTTAATTTCTTCGGCACTCGATTCGTATATAACTTACCACAAGGCTACATTGTAAAGTAAATGGTAAAGCATAACGTGTTTTACTCGAAATTTGCTCAATACATTATGAGTCTAAAATAAATATTTTGCTTATACTTTATTTATATTACTGGAAATTCTAAATCAGAGCCTTGGGAATATTTTTAGAAAGTCAAGGTAAGCATGAAATTGGTTGTTGAATTTGTTTTATTTGAAACTATAAAACAGGCTGTGGAAAAGAAATTAAAATTGCATAAGGTGTCCTTTGTCGCAAATTAAGATAAAATATTAAATTAAAAGTCAATGTCAAAGCCCATAAAACACATAAACACGTGCTATAATGAGTGTCACGATAAAGCTCGTGATGGAGAACCATTAAGCCTTGTTTACGTTTTGTCTTGTTTTTACTGTAACGTCAATAAACATGGTAATGCTAATTAGTTAACCCTACTCACCTATACATATAGATACATATTATACACTATAGAAGATACAACTTGACCTCTCGATTTACTTTTGGTCGATAGTGTACACGAAATAAAAGCTAATCACTGCTGGCACTCGTATCATGACGATCAATCACAATAATTGTACGTAGTCAATGATAATTATTCTGGTAAATTAAAGCTGATGTTTGGTAAATAGTCGACAAGAGTATATTTTCCTGTTTTTATTTGAAAATACTTACTAATGTATAAACTGTATATTAAACACCAAATTATAACCGACCAAATTGAGATAAGAGTATCAAGAAATAGAAATGCCTAAATTCTAATTCGAGAATTTATTCTGAAATCTGTCTGTATAAGTGTAAACATAGTTTTGCAACGAACTTAATGGAGCTTATCTGTCGTAAATTTTCCATTCACCGATTGATTATAAAGAAGGAAGATAATCGATTTATTTACTATTATGATTAAATTAACGTTTTTAGTGTACCAACCATCACGCGCTAGAGCGTAACCATGAAATATAAAAATTATATTTTTGTCGGAGATGAGTTTTGGTTAAATTTATTTACATCATATCCATATTTGCATGATAAAAGTATGATGTCGAAGAAAAAAAATATCAAAAGAAAATTTGTAGCTGGTTTCGAGTTGAACGGGTAGTTTTACAAAATGTTACTATTATACACTTCGCTAGGTCCTACCTTTACATTTCCTTTCCATACATAACCTCAGCACTTTGTGGGCAACAACTTTTCTGTATTAAAATTCATTGTGAAAAGCGTTTTAGAGAACCAAGTAAGCGACTAATTTGAATCCAACTACAAAGAGATTGTGAACAGAACTGTACATTATAAACGCGTTGGGTCGCGAAGTCCAATCAACAAAGAGCTTGACGACACATGCTGGTTAAGTGGTGCGAGTCTTCTGTCTAGGTGACACGTCTAGTGGTTTCAGTGGTCGCCCACAGGTCCCTGGAGACTAGCTGAGGTGAACCAACAAGGCGGTGGGAACAGTGAGGCCTACCTGTCTCATCTCTATGCAGCAAGACACCTGATTCTGCTGCTTTACTTCTAATACATCCTGTTTTAATTCCATAAATTAATAAAGTGTATCGCATAGATTTTCTTTTAAATCCTTCTACTTTCTAATTGGAATCTTTACAGTATCTTAGTAAATCTATAAATTTACTCTTTCCATTGCATTAATTAAAAGTTTAAAGCTTCGATTTTATTTAATATCCCTCTAGCTTATTGTGGGTAGCTTTATGATTTCTAAACGTCCAGTATATATTTCATAATTTATTGAAGTGTATCGCATAGATTTTCTTTTAAATCCTTCTACTTTCTTATTGGAATCTTTACAGTATCTTAGTAAATCTATACATTTACTCTTTCCATTGCATTAATTAATAGTTTAAAGCTTCGATTTTATTTTATATCCCTCTAGCTTATTGTGGGTAGCTTAATGATTTCTAAAACGTCCAGTATATATTTCATAATTTATTGAAGTGTATCGCATAGATTTTTTAAATCCTTCTTCTTTCTAATAATTGGAATCTTTACAGTATCTTAGTAAATCTATAAATTTACTATTTCCATTGCATTAAATCAACAGTTTAAACCTTCGATTTTATTTTATATCCCTCTAGCTTATTGTGGGTAGCTTAATGATTTCTTAAACGTCCAGTATATATTTCATAATTTATTGAAGTGGGTAGCATAGATTTTGTTTTAAATCTATCTAGTTTATAATTGGAGGCACTAAAAATTTAAAACATTACATACGATTTATTTTCTTTAAAACATTATTCATTACTTATCGGTAGTCCAAAACTCTGGACAGATATGAAAAATAATTCAAGTTAAAAAATTACATATTTTATTTAATAGTTACATTTAATGGTAATGATATCTAAATTCATCTTAACGATTTTTGATTTTTGATTTTCGGTAAACGAACTTGGGCCTATTGGTATCGGTACAAAGCCTTGATTGACAACCATGCAATGTTTTATTATAATGAACAAGCTCACCAAAACTGCTAATGTAACTGTTGTAACAATTTTATTTCACTACCTGGAAAGTGGAAACACTTGAGTTATTTTCTAACATCTTTACAATTATCTCATTAAATTGAAGGCATGCGCTATTATTTCGTAAAAAACAATCAAAATTACAAATATACATTCCCTCCCCCCCCCTCTTCTCCTCCTCCTCGTCCCCATAGTCGTTGACAAAACATAACTTTATGTTTTTTACGGAGCAAAGATCCCTTACATTTTCTGTCCGTCCGTCTCTCCGTCTGTCACGTCTCACGATAAAAAGCGAACATTATATCATTCATTTCACTTTATTTAGCATTTTCAGCTATTATTACATGTTAAAAAAAATAAATGCGATTGACAAGCTGTATTTTTGGCACTACCCTTCAACAAGGAAGATGCAGAATGTTTTGTTATCTCGAAGTTTCGGTGGACTTTTTAAACTGATCTTTTTAAGCGCCTACTACATAAATGTCTTGAAAACGTTTACAAATATGAAAACTAAAATTTCCTTTCAATCCATTATCCGCCTGAATGTAGAGTTCCAAACAACTTTCAATTTCTGATCGCTTTTGTCATATTGAATATTTTTTCTAAAGCTGCTTCAAGTTTGCCCCTTGTTTGCATACTAGTTGGTACAAATCATGGAGGGAGAGAGTTGGCACAAAGCCTGTAACTCTAGACCCTGGAGACTTCGTCTTTATCTAGGATAACTTCCCGAGGAGTTCAAAATAAAGTGACAGACGAGGTTATCCCACTTTGAGGCGGGTCCCATACAGAATACGGAAAATATTTCTTTAGTTAAGCTTTTAAAAGTCGGGTGAGATTTGAGCAATCCGTTTGCTTGTCAGAGGAATAGTCACTTGAAATCCCTCCCCGATATTAGTTTGGGACTCGGGGTAAGAATGTGTGTACAATGTTGTCCGGGTCAATAAACTGGAACGGACTGCTGACAGTGTAGGCTCGAACGTTAAGGCGCGCGAATCTAAATTCGGCAGGTGCCGTGTTCAAATCCCGTCTAGACTGGCAATCCTGAGTCAAGTTTTTTCATAAGTTTTTCTCAGTCGTGAATGCGACTACAAGGAATTGACACCTCTTAAACAGACCTTGGATAAATACGTTATAAATAAATAAATAAATTATATTTACAGTCTACCCACTCATCCAGTTATATAACTGATTTTCAGTGGGGGACAGTAAACCAAAGTTACCAAGCCAACCCTGTAGACCCCGACGCAATCGACGAGTGAAAATTTTATATGGAATATAGCAATCAGTGCTATGGACAGTGCGAACACCCGCGGATCAACGCCAGAATCAACAAAGCTGATGCAGTACAAACTAAGAATTTATTATGTGCGTCGTTGCTAGGACGGCTCCAAAGTCACCGTTTACCAACTCCTAAGACAAGAACTGATAGACTGAAGTCCAAATCAGAAGTTATCGAGCCCTGGACAGATCTTTTGACCTTCTGCATTGGAAGCAAATACGCTAACTACAAGACCTACGAGCCACACAAACTTTATAATATATGTTATACCTTCACAATTGGCTTAACTCGTGAAGATGAGTATGCATTGCACTCTGGTCCACTTCGATCAAACGTGAAAATAATTCAATATTTCCTTGTGAAGTTATTACAAATGTATATATAAGATATTTCATTGAACTGATTTTAAGCAACAAGCACGGGTATAAGAGTACCAAAAAAGTGAGCGTAGCTACTAAATGAACAGATCGTAGATGAAGAATACAAAAAGAAATAATACTTTCCTTTCCACCGTAAAATATCTCGTTTTTGGTGGAGGTGCCGGGTCTCACGAGGGAATATTATAAAAATATCGTTTTTTTTGCATGTTTAGCATGACATTCAGTCGTGGTGCCGGTCAAGGTAGTTTCAATCTTTCTGGATGCTAGCGACCCGCCCCCTACCCCCAGGGCTACCTAAAGTATTCTGTCTCATCCTGGTTGAAGGACATGTCAACTAGAAAGCTGCATGCCAAACGGATGTTCGGTTTTTATCGTGAGACGTGACACAATGTACAGACGGACAGGATGGAGGGACTAAAAATAAATGCGGTTGGATTCCTTTTACACCATAGTTAAGAATAAAGTATCTGTAGACGCTTAACTTTAATAGCTATGGATCACTTTAAACTTATTATAGTTTGAGGAATAATTTGAAATAAATTGTTTTGCCAACTACGAATGTCTTTGGCGTCCATAATATGTTCAAATCAACGACTATGCATAAACATAATTGTGATCAATAATGAATATTTATAAGAACGAAACCATACACAACACCAACCATGCTCAGGTGGAAACGTCGGATCTTAAACACTCGAAACAAAATCCGGTTGTTTATTTATCCCACAATTTTATCTGAGCATATCTGAGCATTAGACTCTTAGGCTACCAAACAACTTAATTAAAACACATTGCACATTTAAATGAGGGGATAGATTTAAGGTTGGTTTAATGTTTTGCAGAAGCAAAAGAGGTAATTATCAATTAAAACATTTTTTCAACTTCCATAAATTAAATAATGACTACCGTATTGACCGTTTGAAAGAAAAAAAAAACAAAATGTGCCGAATATGAAGAAATATATAGTTTCTGAAATTATTGAGGAAAATACATTTTGTACCACTGTAATTAGTATGGAGTAATAAAAACAAAAGTTATTAATGTAACTTTTTTAACTGTACATTGTTTTTTAGTCTTATTAATTAGTTTAAATATGTAACTTTTCTCATGAATATCGTTATACGAATTAATGTTTGTTTTAGTAATTTATTGATGTGTGACAACAATTTAAATACAACTTGCTGAAACCAACTTGATTAATACGAATGAGTGTTTAATGTGAATTACTGTGATATCAACGTCTAATGACTTAGCATTACGTCTCTTTATCAGTTTTATAGGACGCTCTTATAAGAAGTTATCAATATTTAAGATTGATGGTTTTGGCTTTAAAAGCTTATCCTAACCTTGGCTGTCTTTCTTCATTATCTCTATGGTGCTGCCTCAGTGTTCTCATCATCATAATTCACGTCTAGATTCGAGCTCAGTTCGTTGTCTCAAACTAAGACCTGACACTCATTACACCTAACTACGTTACGCATTAAGTTGTGAAGGAAAAATATTTTTAAACTAGACATCTTCTAAATTAAGTCAAAAACTTGACCCAACAGTTCAGTTTTTTCCCTGTTAAAGGGATAATATTAACAAAAGCGTCAATATATAAATTTATATATCAAGAACTTACTTATCCCATTGTATAATTCAAACATATAATTCAAATATAATTTTAATTAAATAATCAGATGCAGAACGAAGATAAAGAAACGCTGAGCACGATAACCTTGGCACAAAACAGTTTTGAGACCTAGATATAAGTTGCATTACCTGGATATGATATAAATATAAACCTTCGACAAGGAACAAACAGTTGTTTCGTAAACTAATAGTCTCAATTAATATTCAATTTAATTTAAAAACCTTAAGCTTGAAAAATATGTGTGGTTAAGGGTCTCTGCTCCAATGGAGAAAGTCCAGGGTTTGAATCCCGCTACAGATATAAGTTTTTTAACTTCTGATACATGTATTGTCTTAGGAATGTGTAAACGGTGACTTTGGAACCGTCCTAGCAACGAGGCACATAATAAATGCAAAGGTTGTTCCGAATCAGACTGGATGATTTTTGCGCAGTCTGCGGGTGGAATCGTGTCCAGCTTGATTTATCATTATTTCCTACTTTAAAATGCCGGTCTATAGTTGATCATTGTTCGCTCGTCGATGGTGTTGGCACCAACAGCGTTGGTTTGGTCTGCCTTAAATTAAATGTCACCCACTGATAATCAGTAATGTAAGTGAGTGGATTGATTATAAATACTAATTTATTTTATTTTATTTGTGTGTACTTTTATGTATGGTTCAGAGTACCCCAAAAGAAACAGTGTATTGCGATTGGATTGGGACATTTTTTTAAATGATTGATTTATTTATTTAACTTGTTTTAATATAATAGATTTAATAAATTTATTACATTTTGTTTTCGTCTTTATTTCACGTACTCATGTTTTAGCTCGCGTCCCCTTCGTAAACCGCGCTCGCTTGACGTGGCGCCAGTGCGACAGAGAGCCTACAGAGGAAGCGGGAGGGAAACACATGTCCGCTTCCTTGTTGAATAATATGAAAGATAACCTAGATCGTTTTTGCTGGTTGAACGGACAACGTGGCCAAACTACATCAGCGGTGCTGGACTATCAATCTGTTGTCAGCCAGTAGCACAAGTAGCGCTCTAGAGTTCGTCTTGTTAACAGAGCAGCGCGACACTTCCGGGATAGGAAGCATTTATTATGCATGAACTTTGAAAGTGACACGTGTTGTGTGATACGTTTAAGAATGTAAGCTTTTTAAATTATGTTTGTACTTAACAAATGCTTACCATTAAATTCTCAGTAGACCTAATATTTCAAGGTGAAAATATGGCGAAATGTAAGTTAAATATCTCACCTGGAAAGTCAGGGATACAAATAAACAGACGTTGGAATGTAGTGGCATGATCTAAAGCTAAGCATGTACCTGTTTCACATTTCACAAATTACGTCTCAATTTTTTTTAATTGTAGAATTTGTTACTATCAGGCCTGGCAAGGCGGCATTAACAAACACCCTGTGTGCCCAAGAAAACAGGTGGCAAGTACCACCCCCTGATCCGACTAACGTTGAAAACAGGAATGTTGAAATAAATGTATTGCAGACTAGCTTCAATTTAAAGATAGGGCATATTTAAAAAAAATATTTAACCTAGGTTAATCGGTGTAAGTGGATCTTTACAAAACTGGAATTATGAATACGATAATTTGGAGAGAAAACTTTTACTTTTACAAGAGCACACTGTTACATAAATCATCACAAACGCCCTGAATATAAGAACATGTTTTGTTTAAAAATATTTACAAAATGTGTATTCAATAACAGCTCTATACATTTAGTCCATAAAATTGATAACATACCGTTTATATTAAAAGCATTTTTAGTTCACTTCACCTCATTATGGGACATTATCATAATAGATATCGTACACGTAGGTCCAAATAATTTCTTATGCTTTAGTGAGCTTCGTACAAATATATAATTCTTCTTCAATCTCAATGTAATAATCTATGCTGTTATATTTTTTTTAACCGAATTAATAAAATGATTACAAATTAAATTCGGATTGTGAGAACTTTAAGTGCTACAACATAACCTCAAACCTACAAGTTGTGTGTTTGGTTGATCTCGTCGAGTCTCTCTATAAATCAATAGCGATCGATATATCGAATAGCGCGCGCTTAAATTGAAGGGTTTAAGTTGCGCGCGAAGTGAAGCGAAATTGATAGCGGTCCTCTCGCTTTAAGTGAGAGTGTGGTGATGTGTATATCGCCTTGAATGTCCCCTTCAAATACTTGGGGGTGTAATGTTAGAATACAGCCAAGGTTGGCTGCGGATAAGCTGCGCTCGGTGCTAGATCGGTTTCGTCTGTTGGGCGTGCGGCCAATGACTTTTGGAGCACCGACGACGACCTCCCCGCAAAAATTGAATTTTAAATGAATAAAGTATTTCAAAATAAAAATTGAAATGGTACTTTTAAAAATTGGAAATAATCTCTCGTATATTGGTGGAGCAACCACTAACTTTATCTTGTAAATTAACGAGATATATTTTTCAGTAAATCATTTTTGCACTGTAAAAAGGTCACATTATTCCAAGTTATTATATTTTTAATAATATGCACATCACGGTCCATAATTCTATCAAAATAAAGGTAAATTCATTATATTCTGTCATAAACAAATGATTTAAATAGCAAATGTGATATGAGTTTGGTGGAGGTGCCGGGTAGAGCGAGAAAAGTTTTAACTTCATAAGAATAGCATTGTTGGTGGAGGTGCCGGGTCCTTGCTACTGATTTTATTATTTCTACGTTATAAATCCAGATTAATTACGGTGGGTTTGGTATTGTTGGTGTGGTATTTCTGTATAAGTTTAATAACACACGTGACAATGCAATTATTATAAGTGTGTTTCAAATATGTATATAAATGTACTTTTAGCATTTAAATCACATCTCAGTACTTGTACTAGTTCTCACAATTTTTGGTATATTTTTCAAAAATATAATTTTTAAACCATTTTCTTCAGCAATCATTTTTCCTGAGGGGCCTATTAACTAACTCATCGACAATATTTTAAATATAATATTGCATGTGACAAGTTATCGATTGACAGTGACAACAAAATATTTAATAGAGCCCTATGGCTAACATTGCTGCATTTACACGCAAAACTGTTTGACTAACGCACTGTTTATATCTTATTGTATTTACAAAGTTGTCACTTGCAATGTACAAGCTGTCGATCGGGTTAGTAAATCGGCCTCCTTACATGCCACATTCAGTTTGTTCTAAACGCTATTTGTAAACTCAAATGGCAAGTGGAAGACACATACATGAATGATATAGGTAAAATTCCAATCAAACTGAAAAAAGGTTACTAATTGTCAGTTATATTGCATTGTACAATCATGCATGTGTACAATGCGATTTATTGAATAAATCGAAGTTGGGTTCAGTTATCAATTTTGTACTTAACTTAATTTTGGAATAATCTTATTTTTGATGTGTGTTTACTCGTAAACCTACTTAGCATACGCAAAGCAGTAAATTGTTACAAAATCACTTAATATCTAACATGAACACTTTAATAAGCTATTAATATACGAACTTGATAAATCTGCCATTCACATTTCAGGGGTCTGAACTTTGGTGAATGGGTGATTCACCTGTTATCCTTTAACACGGTTATCTCTCTTGCTTGTTGATTCCAAGTATTCTGTAGAGAGTTTAAACTCATGCCCGAAGCCTGCGTAGCGTACCAACAGGTAATGTACATGGCGGAGAAAGAAATACTTAAAGCCATACAATCATCATCAGAAAGATAAAAAGACTGCGTTGTTGTTCAACGTCTGTGCACTCTCGACTTCCTGAGTCTAGACTCACTTCCACCGAGTCACACCGTTCTCCGCATTATGCTACTTTTTGTGTCTACTCTAGAGCTAGTTTAGTCAAACAACAGTGTTTTATTTAAGAAATTCCGAAACAAAACCGGCAATTTCCCACTCTTGACTAATTTAAAACACAACCTTGCAACAATAAAAACTCTAATACGGATGTAAGGGCGGTTCCTTGGTCCCGAGGGTGCCGTTTTGACGAGAAGACATTCCAAATCTCACTTTCTTATTCAGATACAAGGTCCCGAGTTAATAAGGTGAATTGTTATGAAAATATTTTGGAAACCATGTTAAGTTTTAGGTTAGAAACTTGTCTCTCCTGATGAAATTTGCACTGTTTTCTTGCTGTGTTACAACGTGCAAGTCTATTGTGTGTCATGATGAATGTTTTGTTGACCGTCATAAAAATAAACAACACCACATTTCCACGAATATTCATGTTTTTATCATAATAATAACTTATTTATGGGACTTGCAACATGCAATTTTTATTACGTCTGTATAAATAATGAATAACTATGAAGTACGTTTTTAATTTTAGATGTGCATGTAAATTCTGTACCCAATGCATCATTTCTAAAATTAAATTACACTTTCAAATAACATGAACAGTGGTATGAATTAGTAGTCGTATGAAGTTATTATCATAATTTCAGAAGGGATAAATTTTAATTTGCTATGTTTATATATTCATGTGACAATACCACTAAATTCGTATATCATCACAGTTGTATGTTAAATAGTTTTGTAGATTTTCTTGAGGATTTCATTAATATAGGGTTAGCTAAACCTAAATATTGTTTTCTCTCTCTCTCTCTCTCTCTCTCTCTCTCTTACATATGTATTGTGTAATATGTACATATAATATATATGTGTATGTATAATATAACTACGGTACGTAGTTTACATTTTGTTGCCCCAATAAATTGTCTGTCCTTATTAGTTTTTAGTTTTTCGGGCGCTTCAACAGCAAAAATTATTCGCTTTCTCCTTGAAAATATTTCAGTAATGTATTGTTAATGATTTCAATTTAAATTGCATCCTATCTTATATAATTTATATCAGTTTCCAACTATGTGACATAATTTTCTTTATTCCGTGGCCATGTATGCTCAGTGTCATTAAGAAAGTCAGAAGCAACATTCATTTCACGGCTCTTAACATAGATTAAGAATGTTATAAAAATATTCTCAGGTGTAACGAGTTTTTAGATTAATTTTTTTACTCAACATTCTTTTTCCTACCGCCTTTCATAGAATTATTACGTTTAAAGCGGCAAGTGTTTTTTAAAACAAACTTAGGCATGATTTAAGCAGCCAGCTTAAATTGCATGTCTCCATAAAATTACACGGTACAGTAGCGCCATTGCAGAATCCAATTACAGAAGAAACCTATTTAGTTGGAGTCGTTGTTATTAATCTTTGCTCCAGAAGGACTTTTTTGACCTTGTTCCTTTAAGAATTGGGTTAAATTGCTCGTTGAAAATAGGAATTATAATGAAAGAACCCTACAGTACTACCACACTTTTATTTTTGAATCGCAACTTTAACACCTTTCCATTTTAAACCACGAACGACACTACATTGTACTACAGAGAAGAAATTGGTTCACGATCCTTTTATTGCTTAATAATAAACTGCACCAGCATAACTGGAATTTTATTTGCTTGAATTCACACACAACGTTCTAAGAATATTCCTAACTTAAATCTCAAGGATATAACTGTAAAAAATGTAAGCATTTAAAAACAGATTAGTATCTAGAAGGTTAGTTTAATGTGAATTATTTTAGGTTCCAGCTCTCAAACCACGTATTTCTTACTGTTTAATTTAAACAAATTTATATTTTGTACCGCAACGGCTTGATTCAAATAATACATTTCAATACAGTGACCGTATGATTGATATATTAATCAAAATTTTGAAAATATTCTTGAAGTTGACTTTTTTTATTTTAACTGTTCTTGATACCACATTGTATTCACAACCGTCTTCTCGAGCGTTGCATAATAATCACTTATTTTGTCTTTTGAAAGTAAAAACATATTTCAAGTTTATAAAACAATGAGTATTGTTAAACGTAAATGAAACGACATACAACATCCTTATTTATACCGTAAACTAGTGCGATTTAACATTTAGCCAGAATATAGCATTAGTAAAGGAGGTAATAGACTGATTGAAAATAATTATTAATAAGAAGCCTATAACCCTGCATGTTTGAAATGATAATATCCTGGCATAATTTGTATCTCTTTTCTTTGAATTCGCTTTCTTTCTTTTCTTTTTCGTTTGTCACCTCGGCACAAAACAGATTCGTGTCCTAGATATGGGAGTAGAGATCATCACTAACCCCGACATTGTTGAAGATGAGTTTAAGGTCACTTCAATTACAATTCTAAACAAACATTTAAAAACTAGTACTTTTATTCTTATTTTAAACTTGTTACTCGTACTTTCGTTATTTTCAAAGTGTTGTTCTTTAAAACGAACTGTTTAATAAACGTGTATGTATAGTACATAGTTCACCTGCTGTTTAATCATCAAGCTACGGCCTAGCTAAACTTTGAATTCGGAATTTAACATGGGCGTGCTGGTATAGCCAGAGGGCACAGTAGCTTCACAAGGGAAAATCTCATTTTTGTCGCCTTAACTTCCAAGAAACCCAACTTCACTAAACCGCAGCCTTGTAAGATACTATAATGACGCGGCGTCACATTAAACATTACATTCTTGGAGAATTCTCGAGAATACTTCTGCGTAGGACTACATTCCCGACGAGTTACTGCCAGTCTTTCCTGTGTGTGCGTTTTCAACAAGTTATGGCTAAATTAAGGCGGTTTCTTCGTAATCCGGTGCGCTGCTAAAAGAGCTTATGTGGCTAAAATAATTTACGAAATTTATAATTGCTTTCATAAATTTAGTCCTCTTTTCTAGATGTTGCTGCATTCTTTTTGAGAAGGTACTGGTATTTTCGCAATTTTATTTCTAAACAACTAACATATTTATCTGAGATTAAAATGTTGGTTATAGTTGTCAAGGGAGAATTAGAATATTAAGTCGACTAAACATATTTTTAATTGACGACCTCGTCTAAAATTTCAATTAATCAGTTGTTAGTGTCTACTAGTATTAATTGTTCTTTATCTTTGATAGAGGAGGCCGGAAAACGAGATATTGTCCATATTAAAATAAAATTTTACCATATGCATTTCAAAGCTTAAGATTCAAATGTGCACATGTTAAGTATTTATTTTTCGAACGTAATTATTCATAAATGTTTGCACTCTTTATTGATCATAAAGAATAAAATCAACATTTGATAAAAATACCGTTTGCATATTTAAAATTTGTTTGTAAAATGTATCCGTGATTTTAAATTTAACATAAAGTAGCATGTATTAACTATTTACAACTAAAGGTACATGTTGATGAAAATGGATGACGGTTACGCTTTCACAATCACATGTTCAATAAAATTTATCCCATTCTTGCTACTTTTTCTAAATATACATAAATGCATATACAAGAGTGTTTTCAAGTTGATACTAACCCAGAATTTTCGACTTAGAAGTTCATTAAAAATATGTTTGTGTAGACATCATTATTTTAACGTATTTTTTTAAAATTAATTAAGCGAGCGAAGCGAGCGTTTCCATTTGACTCTGCCGGAAAAATTAGTCACTGGTTTTGTTTTGTTTTTTTGTTTTTTTTGTTTGTTTGTTTGTTTGTTTGTTTGTTTTTTTGTTTGTATGTCTCGCGATAACGTTCGAACGGAGGCTCGGATCGAGTTGAAATTTTGACCATCCGCAAGCTTCGTTCTCGATTGAATGCCATTAGTTTTGTGGCAAAATCGTTCAAAAAGTTAAAAAGTTACATTAAAGTTAACCGAAAGTTTTTTTTTCAAACTAACCAGCGACAAAATCTGAGATGGCCAAATCATTTAGAATGTCCGTCCGGTCACGAATATGTTAATTTTATTTTGATCCGATAAGTAGTGTAGATGGAAATTACATTATAACAAAAGTAACGTTGCCATGGCAACGAAAAGACGCGCCAAGTTTCTAATGCACTGCCACCTAGAAGTAATCAAAATACTTTCGAGGAAGCAGTCTATTATTTGTCAACAAAGAGTTTAAATAGTTTTCCCAAGGAGTCAAGGTCCTCTAGATGGCGGTGGATTTTATCCACAAAGTAAAGATTCACACACGGGTTTACCCAAATACCTTGGCAATAATAAATAATATTGGAAACATGGCCCTGTGGAAAGCGAACGTCGCAAATTTTTAAATTTAAAAAAATGTGCAATGTGGGTCTAGCTATAGCACGTGCTCGCTTATCAACGCGTCCAACTGAGCGTTTCCTAGTATATTAGCACTGGAAACGAGTATCCATATTAATATAATAATTAAATTGTACTTTTTGAAATGTAGTGTATTGCGAAATTGTAATTTGTATACAATGTTTAAAATTGTGTATTGAAAATTGCTATATTTGCTAAATAAATATATAAATATTTAAAATTGTGTAAAATAAAATACATAATAATACGTTCATAATAACCACGTTTATAATAAAAGATAACTGGTTATTTAAGAGTATTTTTGTGATTCGATATGGAAGGTCGCGGCAGGGCTCATGTGCCTTCTTAAGCCTGGATCGCGCATCTGAGCCTCCTCTTTAGGGTGACATTTCTATTTTGCATAGTAAGTAAAGTCACAACTTACGCTTTTACGCTCACATCCTTGCATCGCCTGCAGCCTCGCACAGGGCCTAGGCAATACCTCACTATACATATTATTAAGATAAATGCCCCTATAAAAGAGACTAGGGGTACAGCAGAAAACAGCTTCGGTAACTTGTTCAAGTAAATTGATTGTCGGTAATAAGTTTGGAATCGAATCGCTTTTCACTGTTCTTACAAAACGCCTTACTTTATCTAGCTATTTATTTCCGAAACGAAATTCGATTTTCGTTTATAGTAAAGCTTTTGAGTCGTAAACGGTGGGTGAAGGTATTTCTATCTGGATCGGATTCGGGACGAAAGTTGAATGTTGTTCGTTCTTCGTCACGATATCTATTGATGTGAGCTCTCACACGTACGGAAACAACAATACAAACATTTATAAAGGTGGCAAGGTAAAGTAAATTAAAAAACTTTGAGATACTTCGAGTTCCATCTCTGTCAATGGTCAGAACGTTCTCAACTTGACATCATGGAGTTTAACGTTACACCTTGAAAGTGAGTCGTTACTGAATATATCATACTAAAATATGGTTTTCTATACTTAATATTGACATTTGTTTGTATTCGAAATGGGAGTGTAATCAGGCCAAAAACTAAATAAAAACCTCAGTTGTCTATGAGGATAAGCCTGGGCTAAGACATAGGACATATCATTCAATTACCGATATCACACTAACATATTATCAATATCGAAATTTCGTTAGAAGTGTTAAAAATTAAATTGTATCAACAGCGTAGGACTTGTGTACTATTACTATTAACAATATGTGACTTATAAGGATTTATTAAGTGTCAACCAAAAATGCAAAACGATTTTTACGTTTCGCACAACTTCCTTCCTATTTTAAGACCCGGTGTAGCAGGGACCAGATACCCCCGGGATGGGATACCCCCCGGTATCCCAGCTCTAGGGATGGGATACCCCCCCGGTATCCTAGCCCTAGGGCTGGAGTACCCCACGCAGGGCTAGGATACCCCCACGATATAACGTGTTAAAAGACGAAAGGGGGTACTTGATCCCTAGGATAGGATACCCCCCACGATATAACGTGTATTACGACCAAAAGAGGGTACTTGGTCCCTAGGGATGGGATACCCCCCACGATATAACGTGTATTACGACCAAAGGAGGGTACTTGGTCCCTAGGGATGGAATACCTCCCACGATATTCCCTAGGGACCAAGTACCCTCCTTTGGTCGTAATACACGTTATATCGTGGGGGGTATCCCATCCCTAGGGACCAAGTACCCTCCTTTGGTCGTAATACACGTTATATCGTGGGGGGTATCCCATCCCTAGAGTTGGGATACCGGGGGTATCTTATCCCTAGAGCTGGGATACCGGGGGGTATTCCATCCCGGGGGTATCCAGTCCCTGCTACACCGGTACCTACACCATCAATTCGCACGTCAACCAAAATTTAAAGATCAAAGTGTATATTTCTTAGTAACAGCATTAACAGCCAGTAACAGTTAAAATGTCCAAATTTATATCCTTGTTGTAGTTTTTCACGTTTATATTGTAACAGTCTATGAATCACTTTTCACCACACAATCAACAGCAATTAGGCCCCCTACCAGCCCACGTGCGTAAGCCACAGATGCCTACCTACCCAGACCTCTCTCTCTCTCTCTCTCTCTCTCTCTCTCTCTCTCTTCATCCTCACCTGAGAACCATCTCATATCAGCTGCTCTGACCTTTGAACATGTAACTTGTTTGTATTCTGTACTGTTTATATCATAGTCATACTGTAATAATACTGTTATCTATAGTACCTAGTGAAGTCATCATTGCGGTTTTGTGGTAAAGGGGAGGACACTGTGAATGTGTGCGAGCCACTGTTAGTCAGGCTGTCGTCTAGGGTGGATCTCCGTGTCGTCTGCTGTATGCAGGATAGACTATGTTATTTTGATTCCTAAAACATTGTGAGTGTTTGATTCTCTGTCTGTGAGACCTGGAACGTTTTGGGAAGTGTGGCACAGTGTCGCGCGTGCGATTCCTACCCATCAACTGAAACATTTGTGACGTTGGAGCGTTTAATTAGTTTCACAACCAAGTGGGACATTGTGGAGACCCTGGACGATTTGACAGTGCACCGTGTACCCTATTATCACAACGACCTCTTCTGGCGGGATCGAGATTGGTACTTCGGGCAACCGACCCATCATTGATCACAAGTTCAAGTGTAAGTTCAAGTTCACACATTTTTTTATTTGCATGTTATTAGTTAATTACAGGTTTAACAATACATGCTACATCAAGAAAACAGCAAAGCCCACAAAGTTTTTTGAAAACTTGAACGTGGGCAGTTATATACATATAATACATAAAAGGACAAAATGGTGAAAGACAAAGAATAAATTAATACAAATTTACAAAACATAGTTTAGATGATGCAGTGTGCACTACATTAGCCATTTTACATACTTAGGCCTAAACATATAAACTAAATTTACATTATTAAACTAAATATTGGATGATGCTCAAATAATAATTTAGCCTATATAGTTTATTGATAGATTTCCTGAGACACACAGTTCTATTTCACATTTCACTATCGACATTTTTTATTGGTAAGCTTGTAAACAGGAGTAATTAAATTAAATTAGTAACTAAATTAGAGATAGTGTCTTTTTATGATTTAGATTTTATTATTTTATTTGGTAAATAAAGATTAAATTCCCAAGGTAGTCAGTGTCATTTTCAGAGAGCAAGGTGTTTATTTCCATTTTAAAGCTGCTAATTCTTGTTATTGATTTAACATGATTAGGAAGGAGGTGGAATATTTTAGGGCCTAAAAAAGTAGCATGTCTTTGGCCAAGCTCAGAACTCTGTAAGGACTTCTGATAACGTGTTGAATATTTACCGAACGAACTGTAAGTAGCTCACTTAACAATCTTTCGTGAAGGACTTGTTCATACCCTCGTGTGGGCCGGCAAGTGGGCCCGAACTTGTTGTGTACAAAAACCACTGGAGTGTTACCTGGTTATACACGGCCACGGCTTGAGAGTGGCGAGCACCTTATTTTTGTTTAGTAATTTACGTGAACTTTGTTTGAGGGACATCTAGTAAGATTATTAAACTAAACATAACAGTTTTTCTCCAGTAAAAACAACGAAAAACCACTTGTAATGATTTATATTTTATAATTTGAGATTTAAAAAATACACTGACATGTTTCATTTTATTCTGTTTTATTTGTAATTGGCGAGGAGTGACGCGGCCTAGGCATACTGTGCTGAACTGTTGTACGCACTGCAAGTAACCTTACAATTACATAATAAAAAAATCCAAAATAGAATAATCACGTTTTTGGTGTTGTAGTAACAAAAAAAACTTCAAAACCTTTAACGTTGCTAATTTTAAACGAAAGTCCTTTTGCATTTAAAGTCTTTTATATTTAAAATAGCGACGTTAAAGGTTTTGTAGGTGGAGTATTTTAGTGAAAAAGGTTAGTACCAAAGTAAAATCAAGAATCAAGATATCCAAAATGGCCGACGAGCGACAGTGAAATGTACGAGTGTTTGTGTTCAATCTGTGTTAATTTTTCCATACTAGGAAAACGCTAAAGTCCCGTCGCGTTGATGGATGAGCTTTTTTTTAATTTTAGTTTGCGTGGGATCTCTTTACTTCTTCAAGTTCCATTGCAAAATCATTTTTGTTAAATTAGAATAATTTTTATAAAGAACTAATTGCTAGGGTAATTAGAATGTCAAATATCTGTAGGCCCGAAGATTGCTTTATGAACGCATTGTAGGTGATTGTTGTCAAGTTTCTATAGTTACTTGTAAATGATTGTTATTCATTAAAAAAAACTCATATTAAAACCTTTATTTCATGGATTCTGGGTAAATTTTTCAACTTTTTCTTTCAAAAGGTACTATTATCACCATAACCTTAATGACCATGTAAAATATGAACGTTGTTGCCCCACCCGCTTGGTCAGAATCGGCCCAAATGGCACGAAAATATCGCAATAAAAATCGAAAAAAATCGTAAAAGTACGATATTCATGAGAAATATTTCTTCGAACACAAAAACAATACACCTCTTAGTTCAGAGATTTCGAAGGTCACCTCCAATTTTCATCAAGATCGGATATGCCGTTTGCCTGGTACACCGCCGTCTGGATGTATGTAAGAAACAAAATAATGTATCTTACATACATCCAGACGGCGGTGGCCTGGTAGTTAGCTAACAAACAAACAGAAAAAAAACGAGCTAAATTTTTTGGGGGTCAGTGAAATTGAAGTCTTCGCTTCGCTCATCCAATTATTGGTATAGTTTCAGAGTGTTTAGTGTTATTTAATCGTTAATAATGAGTTGCTCTTCATTTCATACTTTTTTCAAGTGGTTTTTCGTTGTTTTTATTAAAAAAAAAAAACTGGGTTGAAAAATTGTCCCGTCCCAGCCGAAAGAGTACCTATATTTTTATATGTAATTTGGCCATCTTGGTGTGTTGGTTTTCAAATAGCCAAGCGTATTATGCGTTTGGGCAGCCAAATAAGTTTGTAAACCTTTTTGTTTGAAGATAGAAAATTTGTTTGATTCACTATGTTTTTGGTCAAATGGAATGTTATTAAGAATTGTTAATCGTTGAGTTCAACCCTGTGTTATATAATTCTGGTTATTATTTGGTGGTATGCTTTTTTATATAAAACTTCTTTATTTCACAAGCACATCTTGCTGGGTTGCCCCTCTGTTACCTTACTTACGACCCCATGCTTATATTTCTAAGTTTGATAACGCCTGTAGACTGGGAAGAGTGACAAAATAAAGTGGCGCCCTACTTATTAATTAAAAGTAGTTTTGACGATTGTAACCCTCACTCCCCATACCCCACTCTAACCCCATACCTAAACACCGGCAAAATTGCTTCGCAATATCACGTTTAAATTATTTGTATTTTGATATCTCGACGTGGAGTACGATATCATTGCCCAGCCCTAATATTAAACAGATCAGATCAGACTTGAACTAAATCAGGTCACATGGAATTAGTTTTCAGCGGTGGACTTATTTTTAGGTCAGCGGTTTAGCCGAGCTCGTTTAACCGGTTCCCACTCGAACACCGAAGTTAAGCAGAATCGGGCGTGGTCATGGGTAGAGTGGGTGATCGCCCTGCCCTGAAAGTGAAACTCAGGTATACCGCTGGTTAGAGCAGATGGAAGGTTTTAAACCAAGTGTAACGGTTTCGTTCTTCTCAACGTCTGCTCGGCAGTCCGGGTTAGTGGAGGAACCTATATGACTGTCAAGGTTACACCGTCCTGTCGGATGGGACGTTTAAGCCGTTGGTCCCTCTGGTACTTCTCGAAAGAAGTACGCTACGGCCGGTTCAGGGTTTCCCTTCTTCCTTTCTGTTCATACTTCATCGTCATCTATCACCACTCATCGTCTCGATTAGCCAAAGTGCATAAATATGAGACGTTAAGCAATATCCAAATCAATCAATCTTATTTTTAGCAGACCTAGCCGACCCTGTCTACGCCGATGCCATTGACGCGCAAATAATTAGCAAACGGGTGTCGCTTTTAGAAATAGGAAACGTTTTATACCTAATCCAAGTATTAATTGTTTTAAAAGTGTATAAATTTAAGTTAAATATTGGATGTATATATTTATGTATGCATTTCGTCACTGAGTAGTGTCGTTATAACACAAACATATTTGCTTTGGAAATACTTGATTGTGTTTCAACAATTCGTTTCATATCTCTGGTATCTTGAAACTTCCTCTCATAATTTATTATGTGCCCTCTTAGCTAAAGGTGGTTTTCACAAGATTTAGTGTTATTTTCTGCGACAACATCTGACATGAGAGAACGAATTGTTAGTTTTCTCGTAGGTCCTTTTTCAAGACAGACTTTTCGTCTAGGTGTATCCTACGAATAAATCAATATAAAAATATTCTTTATCAAGAATTTCTGATTTATCACTTGGCTAAATCAGAGGTGGGTTTCTACACATAGTTCTAAAGAAATCTCGGTATGCAAACATTTCTCCAGACTACGAAACTCCCACGTAAATTCACGAGCAGCTGCAAACACATAAAGTGTCCCTTTCTTATTTGAATTCAAGGATAAATGGTAATGGAAGCAGCTCCGAATCATTTCTATGGGAGTCTATGCAAGCACGGTTTCAATCCGAATGTATGCTTTCATCCCCTTTGCAATAGTGAGTGCGCTCTGAAAGTTCGTCGTCCCGGGGATCCAGTGTTGCGCCTGTCAGAGACGCCGTGCTTGTGCTAGACTTAAGTCGCACGATGCAGAATGCACCTTGGCTTTCGCTGGGTCACGTCCATCAGTCGTTTGTAATGTTTGTTAGGTAACATGAATATCATAATCGTATCAGGTAGGCGCAATGATAATTAACATCTATAGTAGGCTAGATTTCCAGTCATTGGTCTACTGGCGTGTCAATTAGAAGCCATCTTGAATAGCTCAGTTTCTATATTATAGTAAGTTGCAGCGATTTGTAGCCCAAATATTTTTCAATCGTGCTGTCAGGTTGACATGTGAGAATATTGGCCATTAACAACAAATGATTACCAAATTTTCTTTATGCAATGACTTCTTATTGTTTCTGTTTGTGCATTCTCATACTGCACAAGCTAAAACCATATCAAAATATTCCAGAAAAATACTTAATCGCACCTAAAACATGTCAAGCATAAATTGAAACGTTATATTGACATCTTGAATAGGTCAGATTGACGCTTCAATTTGGTACGCTAGCACCCTCTACGGACGTATTTGAGACTGGGGATCTAGCCTACTATAGATATGTTAAATATCATTGGGTACGCGCACGCAATTTGTGAATCAACATAATATACTTGGTTCAAACAGTGGAAATATAACACCTTCGTATATATATATAACACCTTCACTATAGATGTTAAATATCATTGGGTACGCGCACGTAATTTGTGAATCAACATATTATACTTGGTTCAAACAGAGGAAATATAACACCTTCGTATTTAGTCTACTCACTCAGTCCAACTCAGTAGGCTCCGAAGCCATAGACAAGCAAACTACTAACTAGAGACCGGAGTTTTAAATATTTAACACCGACCTAACAAGTTGGATACGATTCCACCAGCGGGACATAACGAGCAAGACTAATTTGGAACCTTGTAGACTCGGCTCCAAAGTCACCGTTTACACATTCCTAAGCCAAGAATGGATGAAGAGTTATTATATATAAAATAAGAGTTATAATCTTCAGTCAATAGCGAGATTCGAACCCTAGATCTTCTGCATTGGAAGCAGAGACGCTAACCACTGGACCAACGAACCACACAAAAACTCGATACACTAAATTTTACCTTAAGATTAATATTTAATAGTATAACTAATGTGTGGCTGGCACCTCCACCAAAAATGATTAATAGTTCACAGTATTAAAATTAAATTTGATGTCGGTTTTAGTTCGCTTGTAGGCCAAAGCTAATTAAAAGTTAACATAATATTCTTTTTTTCAATTAACAAAGTTCTACAAGATTCGTCATCCAGAAGCACAGTTTAAAATACATAAAATTATGTGGGTTTTGGAAAAAGATCGCGACCGTTAATTGGATGAGCGAAGCGAAGACTTCAATTTCACTGGCCTCCAAAAAAATTAGCTAGTTTTTTTTTTTTTTATCTATTTGTTCGCTCTCTACCGGGCAAACAGCATATGCGATCTTGATAAATATTGGAGGGGACCTTTGAAATTTTTAAATTTAGACCTGCCACGTTTTTTGGTACAATCGAAGAAATATTTCTCATGAATATCGTACTTTTACGATTTTTTCGATTTTTATTGCGATATTTTCGTGACATTAGAGCCGATTCTGACCAAACGGGTGAGGCTATAACGTACATATTTTACATGGACATAGGGGTCATGTTGATGTAGTACCTTTTGAAAGAAAAAGTTGGAAAAGTTATCAAGATTCCATATAAATAAAGGTTTTAATATAAGTTTTTTTTAGGTATAATAACAATTAACAAGTTACACTAGAAACTTGACAACAATCACCTACAATGCGTTCATAAAGCATTTTCAAAAGTAAAGAGATCCCACGCAAACTAAAAACTTACAAAAAGCTCATCCATCAACGTGACTAAAAATGCGTTCGCGAAGCGGCCCAGTTTTAATTACGTGTAATAAAAACGAGTGTTTTATATCTTTATGTTGACTCCAGTTACGCTTTCGACTATTAATTCCATGACATAAACCTATGTTTATGAGTGGTAGGTAAAGTTTAATGAACTCTATCCAATAGCATAGAGATACAGGACGTGAAAACTAATATAACGTGTCAGCTTCAACAGCGTTTGCCAGATTACTGGTAACACTGACAATTAGCATATTAAAGTTTATTCAATTGAGAAGCACAACATATATTCATGCATTGTTTTGCTAGTGGCCACAAGCAATAAACCTTAGTAATGCTCAAGCTTCCAAGTCCATCATTGCTTTGAATAGTTCCTGGCGTGTAACCAACTATTGTGACTGTGGGGTCTGTATTGTCTCTTATTGTTTGGAAGGTTGTTTAGCTTGAAACGAGGGAATACAAACGTGATTGGAAGGGTAAGTCTGGAGACACAATGTGAGATTCTTGTTCCTTGTCAATCTAAGTAGATACTGAGATAACAATAGTAAGACATTTTCTGGTTTTTATAGCGAACTCTGTAAAATGAAAATAGTGAATCATATATTATTATAATAATAACATTATAATAATATATATAATATAATAATAATTATAATGATAATGATAACTATAATAACATAATAAATTCAAAGTTGTTCTGAATCGGCCTTGTTGATTCTGGCGTTGATCCACGAATGTTCGCACTGTCCTGCCACTGATTGCGATATTTCCTATTGAAAAATATCGATCTTTGGTTGGCTATCGCTCACTCGTCGATTGCGTCAGGGCCTACAGAGTTGGTTCGGTCGCTTTGGTTTCATGTCCCCCACTTAAAAACAGTTACATGACTGAGTGTGTAGTCTCTAAATACGAATGTATTTAATTATTTATTTATTTAAAATATATATTTGTTATTTAAAGAAAACCTTATTCAGAACGCGATGATTTAGATTTAAAGTTAATTTTAACTATTATAAATATTACTTCGAATTACGTAAACATTGTCCACGGCGATAACTATACGATCAAAATTATTTAACCTCAAAATGGCTATCTTTAGATTATATTTGTCTACATGTTTTCGTAACCTTTTTCATGGTGAAAAAATGATGGTCATGATAACTAAGAACGTGTGTCCCATCACCACTGATCTCCTAATGCGTTAAAACACTCTCTCATTACATAATGGTACTCGACATCTTCTATGTTCCTGATACGGAATCTCAATGCTCCCCTCAAATCGAATCGTAATGTGTGCCCCCCCCCCCTCCCCTCCCGTCTCCAGATCTCGCTCGAGGTACATCATACTTAATCATTCCTCGACACGCAATCTACTTTCATCCATTATTTTCAGATGTCAAAACCACTTAGGAGTGATTTTCCCAAAATACGATCCGATTTATACTCTGGCACGTTCTACCAGATTATCAATTTTGGCCAGTTTCAAACTGAACTTGCCAACTAATATTATTACATTCCACGTTAATATGTCATGCTTGGTAATGCATCATGTAACTGAATATGATGTAAAGCCTCGCTCCATGATATCAGCTATCTGATCTCCTTTACTATTATGCCTTTGTCTATATTGATTGCTGTAGCTCACACTCACACTTACTCATATAAAAGAACCGTATGTATACGAGTCCATATTATGAATCAGGACCAAACGAATCAGACTAACGCAACTTTTAATTTATAAGAAGGAATTTAAGAGGGAATGGGTCACATTTGGCAGTTAGCAAAATAGCTATTTGCTCTTCTAAGATGCATCTGACGTATGACAATATGCAAAGTTGTCAATAAAACACATGGAGAGCCCTGCGGTCATAGATTTTCAAGATTTTGTCTTAATCAGCCAGAATTAAATCACGAATATAGTGATTTTTTTTTAGTTTTTAACAAAATCAAAATTCGTTGAAAGTAAATTATTTTTATAAATTATTTTAAAACAAAATTTGGAAATGTGTTATACATGGCTTTATGTTTCCACATTCGTGACATTTGTTCAAAATTTCTAACACCTGTGGTGTCAGTCGGCCGAGCGAACAGCAAGAAGCAATTAGCAATCAGCTCGAAACGTCAGAATTTTAATGACAATCGACACGGCGTATCCCGACAGCCAAGTTTTATCATTGACTCGGGCCGTGAAAGCCTACGACAAGTTTAAGAAATTATCTTAAAATGCATTTCATTTTTTAAAATAGTATTTGTCACCTAATGCAGCATTTATTGTTACACGTTTTTACAGATATCTCATGAAAACTAAAATACCAACACAATTATTTCGATTTAGGTTATGAATGACAAATGACCCGTTGAATTAAAGTTAAGATTTAAATTAATAATAGTTGTCATACTCGATACATGCTATCCGTTCCAAACATTTCCAAACTAATGTTCTAGTAGGGGGTCGTTAGCTCCATAGTCCATTGATTTGGTTGACTTTCTTAACGGCCGGTTAGCCATACTTGACACAACTTCTTTAGCCTTATCTATATCTGACAAATCTTCCATATCCTTCTGTTTGTTAACCAAGTCTCTCCATTTCTTCCGATATTTAGAGAAATTTAAGTCTATATTTTCATTACATACACATAACATATTATTCACTAAAACAATTCTTGGTGTTACAAAATCGTCTGGATACGGGTAAAGGTGTGGTCTTCAGTTCAGTGTCTGTGGCGCGTGCATATATATCCAAACAGGCATTATGATCCAACAACTTCAGATATGCAACACGCTCTAATTGCAGGACATTGTGAGATGTCTCGCTCTGGTAAATCTAGTAAATTAACGTGGTTTCATATTCAGAAAAAAAAGTGTACTGAAAAAAGATAACATTATTCCAGGTTATTATTGTAATAAAATGCACATCACGGGCCTTAATTCTATCAACATGAAGGTTGATTCAACGTATTCTGTCATTTAAGGAGCAATTAATGTTATATGCGTTTGGTGGAGGTGCCGGGTAGAGTAAGAAAAGTTTTAACTCCATAAGAATAGCATGGTTGGTGGAGGTGCCGGGTCCTCACTTTTGATTTTATTATTTCTCTCGATTTGGTTAGTCGGGAGACAATCCCGTTGGTGGAATTGTTTATATTTAATACATCGAATAAGTTGCAGACGCAGTTAAACATTATATTATGAGCACAAACAAAATTAATAATACAGCAAAAATGTACACACCCAAAAGTGTTGAGATGTAAATAAAGTGCCATGAAAATGTTAAGTTCTACATTTGCCCACCTTAGCACATTCTGAAATCATTTTACCAGTGATTTCAGCCAAGTCCTCAACTAATACGTAGTTTTTCCTGACAAAACAGCCTGAAAACAGAGGTATAGTAATTTTTAATAAAATATTTATAAATTAATCATTAAGAAAATAATGCTTGGCGTTCAAATGGTTCGAAGCGTAAACCCTCAAAGCCATGTCAGTAGGGATTTCCGATGACTACGATCGGGCCTTCAGATGTGAAACGTATTATGATGCACAAATCAATGACTAAACTGCCTTTTATCTTTTAACACAACATTGCAACAATGCCGGAGTTCGAATATACTTCCGGAGACTGAAATCATATGCCTTGTTTACATGGAAAACTGGGTACAGTACCGTCCTGTGATTTAATTTCAACTCCAGTGTCCTTGAAGCGTTTACATAGCGAGTACGCAACGAAAACCGAGCTGAAATTCGGTTCAGCACCAACGCCATCTTACGGCGATTGCTCAAAACATCACGGTTACATAACCTTACATTCATGTTACTTTCGTAGATAAGGGTAGGATTGAAGGACTTGGCCTAGGAGTGGATGATCTACATTTGAAGTTAAAGCCCAAATAACTGAAGGTAAAAATGGAAACAACATTTTAAAACTTATTTAATGTATTGATATTTGCAATTAGGGTTCATGTTTTTCAGTTTGGTTCCCTCTCAGAAAGCTATTTACATGTGAGTACTCAGTACGGTATTTCGGTTCGGTCGCACCATTTCGTCGGACCGAACCCAACCGGTTCGGTACCTGATATGATGTGTTTACATGAGGTACTGAGACCACAAACTGTAGTCCTACTCAACTCCGTACTCAGTCCTCCATGTAAACATGGCTGATGTGTTAACATGAGGTACTGAGACCACAAACCGTAGTCCTACTCAACTCCGTACTCAGTCCTCCATGTAAACATGGCTATTGTTTCTCAGGTGTCCCAATCGACCCCGGTATCAACTCCAACGTGTTGTGGCAGAAATGGCTACGATATTTCTTCATAAGATATTTATCGCAGCTTAGCGGGTCTAGCCTCAATTAACTACGCTGAATAATGTACAAGATTCAGCCTCACCATCAATCAACCTGGATGGCAAGGAATTAGAGAAACTTCGTGAAAAGTTTAAGTTGGAAATAATTATTCGGTAAGACATTTGCGAAGAAATATATTTCAAGTTCATGAAGACTTGGCCACAGTTAGTAAAGTTTTTTTTTTTTTAAACCTTCAACACATAGATAGACGCTTATAACCCTCAACCACCTATCAAATTAAGCAATTAAAACTTATTTACAAATTAAAGTGAAAATCAAGTCTGCACATTTCAGTTGGGTCTATTACGAAAAGAGTTTTCACTTTCAAAATATCAGCATTGTTCAATAAAAAATCACTGATCAAAATTTAAAATATAAAGTTAATACTACTTATACAATAACCGTACCTTAAATGTTCATGAAATAAATAAATGTAATGCAAAAGAAGAATTTTGACGAAGAACTAAGTAATTGCACGACATAAAAAATGTTTTCTTTACGTTATAATCAAATCATTCAATTCACAAACAATTTTTTTTATAATGAAATCGAGTTTAACATTTATTTAATGTCTTCTTGTCTTTATTAATGTCCACGTGATTTGTTTGTCTTAATCGGTAAAGAAACTAAGATTTCGCCTAAAACGCTGATACTTTCCAGTCTCTTAAAGAAGTATATGTCTTACTTTTGTAAAACGTAGAAACAAATAAAATCCTACCAAAGCACACATAAAACGTCTCGTATTTGTAAACAAGTGTTATAAATACTAATAAACCTAACCAGCTAGCGGGCTAAAGGTTCAGGTCTGACGCAGTAAAAGCACCGATAGAAAGCTAAACTCTCCATAAAACAATAGAAGGCGAAACTGTTATGCCGCGATAAAACACCGATAAACATTTGTCATCCCCGAGTGTAGTTTCTCTTCGCAACTAGAACAAACACTTGATGACGTAGTTGTTCGAAACTTAACAGACTTGCTTGAAATATGACCAACTCCACTTACTACAACTTAAACATGTGTTGAAACCCGCTGAGATATGCAACTGTTTGTGCGAGAAGCTTCCAGAACACAACCTATTAACTCGTCGGGAAAACTGTTTTTCACATAATGTTGAAAGGCAGAAGAGGGTTTGTTGCTAGACGCTGTTCTGAAGTAGAGGAAACAGAAAAACATCCTTTACTCACTGAAGTTCCTTCCTCAAATCATCACTCATCTCGTACATGCACGTTACATTCTAACCCTGACGTTTGCATTTTTCTTTTACATGATAATTTCTAATTTATCTATCAATCCTTAAATTTCCTACATGTCAAAGTTATCGTTACCTTGCTTATTTACTGTCTGATCCTTGAATTCTACTTATCCCACCTTTTATATAATTACTAAATTAGTTCCTCAATTTCCCTCAACATTTTCAGTATCTTTCTATCGTTTGTTGCTATTTTCTTTTAAAAAACTATCTCCGATCGAAAATTTTGAAAAATTACAATTAAAGTTTAGCCTCTTTACAACAATTTCATAGAAAAACAGTACAACAAATTGAACAAAATGTAATTAAACGTAAATTCCGGGCGAGGAAAAAACACTTTCTATTTAACTTAATTATTTAATAAAATAAAGTTAGTTGTCATAGAGAGTAATGAGTTTAAAGTTGAAGAAAGTCGACTCAGTTACGAATTAAGTTATAAATAATATATGTTAAAATAAAATGTTAATATAGTAGTTAAACCTAAAAAGTTTTTTTTTATTGTAAAGGAAAAGTGTCAAATGAAGTGAAAGGTATTTCATAAATAAAAATAAGTATGTCACTACGACATGCTCTGTTGGTTAGATGTTGACTGGACAGCCTCATTGTCAATACACGACACGGATTTAAAAACGTGTCCGAACTATTTAGTCTATGCACTCTTCCTTTAGGTAACACAATACCTCTGTCATTGTTGGTTTTACGATATATTTCAGTTATTGAACCTCTCTTCTCGTGATTTCTTTCGTTCTATTTTGGATACGACCCAATTACTTGATTTGTATACATCATAATAATTATGTTTAACCTTGGCTTTATAGTAGGCGTCTACGACGTCGGTATTATAGACAGAAATTAAAAGGGTACCTCCACCGGGGATTGAACCCAGGACCTCTGCTGCTCTTACCAACTCTTACAAATATTGCACTCGTGGGACAAGAGTCATGTTGTCAATGTATAATAAACTAGGAAAACGCTCAGTTGGACGCGTTGTTGAGCGAGCACCGGTACGTGCAACACGACCCGAGTACGACATTCCCATAATGTTACATACCAATAAGTCTTTAAGGTCTTGACCGATTTAGCTGAAAATTTGTAAAATAGGAGAGAATGGATAAAATCCACCGCCATCTAGAGGACCTTGACATCATTTCTTTGGGAAAACTATTTAACTCTTGATTTCTTCTAGGTGGCAGTACATAGTGACCAGAATTCTTGTGCGACTTTTCGTTGCCATGGTAACGTTACTTTTGTTAAAATGTAATTTCTATCTACACTACTTATCGGATCAAAATATAATTAACATATTCGTGACCGGACGGACATTCTAAATGATTTGGCTACCTCAATTTTGTCGCCGTTTAGTTTTTTAAAAAACTTTAGATTAACTTTAATGTAACTTTATAACTTTTTGAACGATTTTGCCACAAAACTAATGGCATTCAATCGGGAACGAAACTTGCAGATGGTCAAAATTTCAACTCGATCCGAGCCTCCGTTTGACCGCTATCATGAGCCAAAAAAGCTGTGCGACTTTCCGTTGCCATGGTAACGGGACTTTGTTATAATGTAATTTCCATCTACATTACTTATCGGATAAAAATAAAAATAACATATTCGTGATCGGACGGACATTCTAAATGATTTGGCCACCTCAGATTTTGTCGCCGTTTAGTTTGAAAAAAAAACTTTCGATTAACTTTAATGTAACTTTTTAACTTTTTGAACGATTTTGCCACAAAACTATACAGCAACCCGCCTAGGTAGTATGTACATGTGTGCAAAATTTCAGGTCGATCAGAGAAACGGTGCGACCTGTATCAAAGCAGTAACAGAAAAAAAAAAAAAAAAAAACAAAAAAAAACCAGACATTCGAGCCATAAGAGTCAAGTGGAGACGCTCGCTACGCTCGCTCAATAATAGCTATGTGAATACAACAGATTTAATTCTGTCTATTTGGTTTGATGGATGGTAGGCGACTATAGCGCCATTATGTTGGTATTATATTCATACAAAATCCATTGATTAAATGTTGGAATATCATTTAGAGTAACATTTATCTTGTTTGATTATAAAAAAATTACATTATATGCATTTTTCTCCATTTTTAATTATTATACATAAATAATTATGCATGGAACACGTAAGTAAATGTTTAAAATTAACCCTTTCGGGTCAGATTTTTTTGTTATTATTTAAAATGCGGTGGAACTGTTTACTTTAGAAAGTACATTAAAACACTTAAATGAGTGGGCAATATATAAAAAATTTCTTAAAAAAAAGTTTCAAAAAAAAAATCCAAATTTGTTTTAAAACAATTTTTCAAACAAATTAATGGGGGTGTAGTATTGTGTGCAAACACCCTTGTCGGCTGCAGCCGACAAACGACCGGAAAGGGCACTTAAAGCGCATACGCATACAGACGCATACTTAAAAAGTTTCATCAAGTTATTTTAAAACGTTCATTTAGCATCATCAGTGCCTGTCAGACGTTAAGTTTCCCGACGCCTTGTGGTTGAGAATCTGCAGAACTTCCTTAACTTTATCAAGTTACGTTAAATATGTAAACGATTTCTCTCAGTGTTCGTAGAAGTTTGGGTGTTACGGTAAGCAGGGTTTTAAATCCAGTAGTAATTTGTCTGTTTCGTCTGTAGCATTTAGAATCGGAATTTTAACAAGTAGAATATTGGTAATAATAGGCCTAAATTATATCTGTTTACAATCAACATCATTTCATTTTCACAAAGTACCTAATATAATAATAAGTAATGGTGAACTTGAACGAAGATAATACAAATTATACATCGCAATTGTACGTAAAAAGCTTAAAATAATTAGTTCGTGATTAAATCACTAATTTAGACCGCGAGCATTCTTTAAATTGACAAACCAGTCTGCTTTTTTGTGAATGTGCTTCAATGAAACCCTCCCCCGCCAATACCAAAGGTGACGGAACTCTTTTCTAAAAACAATATCGAACTAAAAAATAAAAATAACAATATAATATTGTTTAAGTGTAATGGTAATAACTTTAGTATGGACTTCGCAATGAGTGCTATCGTTCTCTTAGCATTGTTGGATAAACATTATTCCTTGCTAATAAAATAATTCTTTGGACGATTAAATATTATTATGTTGTAATAATGTATGAACAGAAGTAACAAGGTTTGAATAATGCCTGCAACTACCATGTAACCTACACTAAATGTTTTTAACGTTATTTACAAAAAAGAATCCAAATTAATTACCATTAATGCACATTGAAATATATTGCAAATTGAATGACAGAAGCGTTCCACAAACGAGTCAACTTTGTGTGTTTATTATTGATTGAGTTCGTATTGGTGTAAAAACGGTTTAGTGAATAATACTTTTATGGTTGTGTTACTTGTTATTTTGAAAAAAAACATTTTATTTTATTTTTTAAATCTATTTTTTAAATTTTACTTTGAATATATATTTATATATTATTTTGTTATACAAAGTCATCTTGCTTTAAAACGATTCTGTAATCAGACTTGAAGCAAATAATCAGCGTCTAATACGCCAATATGAGCAGTAAGGCTAAGCGGTCCATTAAATGTCCATGTATTGTACTTGTCTGTTGTTACTTTAAAACAATAAATTGTTATCAAATTGTTTTTGTCCGTTGTGTCTTTCAACACATATATCAATATATCATATTTAAATCAAATTTCTGTTCGACGAATAGCATTTAGACCGTCTCCTGAACAAAGGAGATCCTCAATTATTGACGAATTGTTGAGCTTGAATTTTGTAGCAGATCTTTCTCGGAGTTGTTTAAAATATACTCGCATACATGCTCACACATGAATACGGTCCTGAATCGCTTGACTGCTTTCAAATTGCATTTGGTTTATATCAAACTCCCGCTGAAAAATTCTCTTTTCTTCCATTTCAGATACCATGAAAAATTAAAATGCCGTGATATGGACTGAAAAACGTAGCATTGTATTCAACAAAGAAAATATAACAATCCCGTATTTAAACGAATCGGATTTTTCCTCATGGCTCAATTTCAAACTTTAAACAAACGTTAAAAAGGCGGTAGAAAAGGGAAAAATAATTCAAACATGCTAAATTCTAAATTATTTTGTTTAAATTAAGTTAATAATTATTAGCTGAGTCCTCTATTCCCTTTATTAAATCATCCACATCTCCACAATTCATAACAATATTATATGCATTTTACTGTTAATATTTCGTTTGCTTTTAATTGTTTGTAATTCTTTACTTTGAATTGTATATGCTTTCAAACATGGATATATATTCTTATTTAGCCACCATTTAGCATTTAGTAATATAATAATTATATGGGCGCAGATACCATTGACGAGCTAACAATGACCAACTAGAGACCGGCATAAACACCGATCAATGAAGATGGACACGATTTTACCCTTGGACAACGCCAGAATCAACAATGCTAATTCGGAACAACCTTATAATATATTGAGTGCCTCGTTGCTAGAACGGTTCCAAAGTCTCCGTTTACGAAATTCCTATGCTAGGAACTGTTAGACAAAGTCCACATCAGAAGTGAAGAAACTTCTGCCTATGGCGGGAATCGGACCCTGGACCTTCTGCATGGGAAGCAGAGACGCCAACCACTAGAATGTGTAACCTGTACACATTCACACAAAAATATATATATCAAGAAGGTCAAAACTATCCCATAAGATTAACCGTTCTATCAACAACGCAGTTTAGTTAATTGTATGATTCGTATTAAGAATGTATAGGTTGACATAAATACATGGTTTATTGTGGAATTGTATAACATGATAATTCCTAGGCAGGACTTGTTTGATTGTTCTGGGGTACGAAGGGTGGTGGATTATAATTCTACAAGGGCATCTGTTGTGGTCAGCATTGCGTGCCTAGTGACACTATCCTACACTCTTGAGCCTCCTGTATACACTCAGTGCGTACCATCACACTCTTCAACGTAGGAACAATGCAACTCAACAGACGAACAAATGGGAAACTGTATATTATATTCTACTCATTCAGAAGAGCTATTCAATTCTTGTAGACGGTTCTTATTGTTTATCTAATTTGAAATATATTTATGAATAAAGTACATAAATTAACACACAATCATTAAATGTAATTTTGAAAACAATAATGAAATAATTTAAGTTATAAGACTAGAGGTACGTAAATTTAACGTTTTTGGTAAAAGTTGCATAATTGGTAAACAATAATTATATTCTTTTTAAAACACTACAAAATGCGAATTTAATTAATATTTAAATTTTCTCTTGTTTGTTAGAAATAACTTGAGCAATGTATTATAACCTTATATGTACTAAAAACTAAATTTATTGATTGTAAATGTAATTGTACTTATGAAATAAATTCCAATTAGGTGTGCAAGAAACTGTCCACCTTTATGGTTTTGTTGGAAATAACATTACATTACTTTCAGCGAATAAAGCAATAAAATTATATACTAGGAAAACGCTTAAGTCCCGCCGCGTTGTTGGATGAGCGTAATTGGTGCATTGAGCTGCCATGTGTTATGCGGATTACCTGTTGTTCTGTGAAAAAATTATTACTAAGTTGAAGATTTTTAAAAAAAAATTAAAAATAAACTTAATTTTTTTTTTTAAATAATCGTACTATTTAAAAAAAAAAAAAATGCGATTATAAGAAGAAATAATTATTCGATTGGCAAAAAATGCAAAAAAAAAATTTCAAAGGCCTCCATAAAATTTCATCGCAAACGGAGTATCGGTTTTAGCCGGAATCGTGCTGACAAACACACAAAAATACAGGAAAAAAAAGAAAGAAAGAAGGAAAAAAAACATTCGGATTTTTTTCTCCATGTAGTGAAATGGAATTTTCGCTTCGACTCGCTACGCTCATCCAATAAATTAAAGTAAATTCATATTTAGTGTCGACCCACTCAGTCACAAAATTGATTTTTAGTGGTCGACATTGAATTTAAAGCTGACCAAGCCAACCTTGTAGGCGCCAACACCATCGACGAGCGAACGAGCAACGACCAACTAGAGACCGGCATATTTAAGTAGGAAACACCGACCAATCAAGCTGGACACGACTCCACCCGCGGACAGTGATACAGGTCGATGCGACAGTGGATTCGGAACCACCCTAGAATTTATGTACCTCGTTGCTAGGACGGCTCCAAAGTCGCCCTTTACAAATTCCTATGCCAATAAGGGATATACTAAGTCCATATCAGAAGTTAAAAAACTTCTACCTTAGAAATCTTTATTTTGGTGGAGGTGCCGGGTTCGATAGATTTTCTTAATTTAATTGTTTAACTTTTATTTTTACACAGTTTTTTTTCTGGTCAACGATTATGAAATCAGATTTAATAATTTGATCTAATTTTTGATGCCATTTTTGGAACAACAATGTAATCATTCTCCAATATCAAACATGTTGTGTTATTTATTTTAATAAGTTTGTGACTTGTTTTAATTCTAATGTTTAACATGTGTTGTTAACATTATACTGTTTAGTTAACTGGATATTAAAAAATTTAGTCGAGCAAACGTTATTAGACCAAACGTTTTATTACAACTTTTTATGGCTCGTTTCATCATACACGTTCGAACAAAATGTTGTAAATTAAAGTTCTCTTAATGCTATATCATGTCAGTGTATATGACACGTGTAAAATTATACTAGTTCTAAAACTGAAACGTATGTCACTTTTTTATGTTTAAAAATAATTTATTTTCATGGGTACATACATGTGTTGTGCTATGAATAATAATTAAGAGTACTCAATTCCGCTTTCCGTTATTTATTTTACTCTATGCACCATATTATCCTGATTTCATTTTAAGTATTAGATTTTATCTAACGTATCAATTCGAAAGTTAGCTCCTGTGTGTTTTCGGTTGTGTACATATAGCAGCTAGCAACGTTTCCAATGCAAATAATTCGTAACTTTCAATGGAACAATACAAATATTCATTTCCCAACAGTGGTCAATTCAAAACAGCCCTAAGCGTTTCGATTATTAACCAAATTCCCAGTTCATTGTTCATGATACAAACCTATCTAAGTAACAACCATTGCCAATTAGAAGGAATATCGCGTATGAATTATTATTGTTATCCTTAATAATTCACCTCTAACACTCAAGGCACTAAACGTCAAACGACTATAATAAATAATTCGTTAGTTATTCCGCTATCTTGTATGCCCCCTGCACAATGGAGGTTCTAGACGGCCGGTGAGATAGGGCACGTCGTTGTACTTGCTGGAGGGGTTGCGGGGGGGGGGGGGGGGGGAGCCCATTTAGGACGCACGGACGCAGGTTAAGTGCGGCTGAAAATTTGCGAAACGGGCGCTGGGCTCGAGATAAAAGCAAAAAGGAGGTTCGTGCAAATAGAAAACACGAGTGAATTATTTAAATCGTTTAAGATACGTTAAGTGCTGGGAACCTTTGATATTTATCGATGGTTACCGGTCTATTATTATTTGGAATGAAAAGTGCCCATGATCATTTGACTCGTAGATACAGAAGAAATGTTAACAATGTGTTTCTAAATTGGATTAAATATTAACAATTCCACCTACCGGAGTGTTTCCCGACTATCCAAATCGAGAAATATACCCTCGCTCTTACCTGCGTGAGGTTATGACATTATAATTAATGTTTGTGGTCAGTTCAACAGCAACAGTTTTTCAATGCTTTATTGTTCCATCCATTCAGTTCTATAATGTAGCAACAATTCATAATTTAAATAGTTACTGTCTCGATGGTCTAGTTGGCCAATGCGCCTACCTGGAATGTGGGAGACTCGGGTTCGAACTCCGATCGGGATGGATTTTGTAATTTCGGAATTGTATTAATTATTAATGTGTTTATTGTTTTTTTAGAATACAAACTTATCATAAATTTCATTCAAGCTTTCCCAAACACAGATTTTCTGTTAAAAAGTGAACTAAAAAGTATTATTTTAAAGTTTATTCGTTCTTTTAAATAATTTTGATTTATTATTGTACATTGTATCTATCCACAAAACGACTTAATCAAACCGCAATATGTAGTTTAGAGGGTAATAGGGTTGAGAAATAGAACAAAATGCTGTGAACAATTACTTATTCGTAAAACAGTTCAAACAAAATTGAAAATAAATAAATGTCAATTGACATACCCCATAGCAATTTTGTGTTCATCTCAGCTTGTTTCTTTATCACAGTAAGTAAGTTTAAGATAGGACCTAATAAAAGGCACATTAGTTATCATGCCGTCATCTTCCGGCACGTTCCCGCTACAGAATTAAGCTTTTAATAAAACTGCGTAACTCTTCCCCCTCCCGCCGGGTCAACTGGCACGTTGTATACACGCGGGGGGGGGGTGGGGGGGGGACCCAAGACGTATGAAATATGGACGTAGCCGCTGTTATGATGTTTTGCCTACACGGAGATGAAACTTTTCGTAAATATTGCACAGACACTTACAACCGTGAATCCGTATTGATTCTCTATGGATAAAGTCGTGAGTTTGATTCTCACCTTTTGTAATACTTGTCATGTTAAAAAAGTTGCATTACTTTTACGAGTATTTTGAGGATTTGTTCAGTTTTCCACACGCACGCATACTTTATATTATTTACATACATTGTAGGTTAAATGAACAAACAAACATAGTAATGATTCGTTATAAGTGAAGTGAAGCGGCTTCATCTAGTTATACTGTGAGCGCCAGCCAGTTTGAAACCAATAGAACGCACACGTAGAGTTTCGAAAACCAAAACTGCATTATTTCATTACAGTTTGTTAGTATCATTCATAGAGTTTTATTGTATACTCGAATTCCCTATTTTGCATTTAGTTATATGAATTGTGATCATATATCAAACTCAATTGGTGACTGAAAATGTAAAACGTCTATTGTTTATAAACTTTTTCAATCCCCAGGTAAATAAATGTACAAAATAAAGTATATTCGGTTAAACAGATTTTTATTGCTTGCATTATATTTGGCACAAAAAACTGTTTTAAACGTTGTTCCGTTCTATACAATAGGGACAAGTACACGATCAGATGAGAAAATACTACTGGCACTGGTCTAAAGATCAATAAAACAAAGCCATCAATGAAGAATTTTAAAACTCTTTAAAATCGCTGATCATGTAAACCTAGAATCGCTATGATGACGCACAATCGAACGAACAATACCCCGATAGGGGACAACCCACAGCAAGAAAGATTGATTATCATATTCAAAAGCAAGGACAACTTGTCAAAAGAAGTTCGGACAAAAGCTCTCGTCCTCCGGCGTCCGTATATATAGAAGTTTGAGCCCCTCATGATAGATGGATAGGAGTAGAGCGCGTAAAGAAAATTTGTTTTCCTTCCTCCAGGGCACCCGGCAATAAAGTGCGAAATCTCACCCACCACCACTACCAGCAACAGACATCCTTCAAAACTCTATTAAGCCAACCAATTAGTAAAGTGCCGCGCGCGGGATTCAATGTGGGATCAAATACTTCCACGCGGTAAGCGAATTCGAGTTGGTTTTCCTTTTATTCATCACCGTAGCTACAGGAATGCAATTCAATTTAATTACAATTCTATTAAAAATAATCCAACGTTGCTTAATATGAAGCGGTCTTAGTAATTAAATACGATGCGATAAATAATGTTATTTTGGTTTAAGACCCATTTTATACTTGTGATATAGACGATCACTTTTGTTTGTAAAATATAATAGTAACATCGAAAGTGTGACTATTTTCTTTTTTATTACCGATTTATTTTGCGAACGATTTGGATACCAAAAAGTCTCTTTTTTAAACCTTAAATAACGTTTATGCCAAAACTTAAATATTCCTAACTCTATACGATTCATAGTATTTTATTCATAATCAAATACTCGTGGTCCGGAGATACGGGTTCGAGCCCCAGTAGAAGAAGTTTTTTTTTTAAATTTTCGACTGTATTAATTATTTCATCAATTCTTCATAATATGAGTGCTTCCCGATCAAACCAATTGAGAAATTAAACAATGTATGAATAGTGTTAATCCAGTTCAAATAAGTAAAATAATAATTAAGTGAATCACATCTGGACACTCCTATCCTGATCATTACCTGCATTGCACTAAACTGTAGTCTAATGATGTTCGCGTATAAAATGATTTTTTTCAGTCCTCTGACATGGGCATAGTACATGGGACTGGGACAAATTACAATTAATACATATTATGGTTCATACAAAACCACAAAATATGAATAAACATGACATTTATTATACATAAGAAATACGATAATATTCAAGCCAAGTTCAAGTATTACACGAATACATTTTTTAATATCAAATTTTAATGATTTATAATTAAACTGGTATTTCAATCAAGTTTCTGTATATTTTGCCTAAAGAGTGATCCAACCCGATGATAAGATGGTGTTGGAAGGTTGCTCCGGGCCGCGATGTGACCGCGATATGTTAAAACCCCGTGAGAGAGGAGGGAGGCTACTAAGCGTCGCAATCACTCAATAGCCGTTGATTTATACGACAGCGAAGATGCACGTCCACATTCTGAGTAGAACATATGTCAGAATCGACCCGTCTCTCCGGCTTTGATTGATTCGATACTTAAGCTGTAAACGGCTTTCAAGGACTGCTTTGGGAGAAGAGGCGAGACTTGTGGGGGGGGGGGAGAGATTTAGAGTTTATTTGGATGAAGGGTGCGTCAACCGTTGGTCGTAATGCGTCACTCTAGTCCAGGGGATGTGGGGCGGAGAGTCCCGTGCTGGTCAGAACCAGGAAGAAAAGGGGGAATCTCACGTCGCGGTCGTCATTGTCTATGTCGTCGTCGTCGAGGTCGTCAAGGGAATAGGGAGAAGAAATCGGATAAGGAACCTTGCTTCATATTTGTAATATAATTCAACTTTGCGCTTCATAAGTGGATGTTAAAAAGTTGTTAAAGATGTTTACACGAGAATAGTAGTAGGTTGAGAGACTGTTGTAAGAATTTTACATTTTATTTCTTATCAGTCATGAATATTAATATATCTATGTAATCCTTTTCACAATGTTGTATGTGGAGAAGTCTGTGCGTTGACAACGAATAATCTGAACAATTAACTATTAATTTTCAGAAAAGTTGTTTTCACTATGGCAATAATATGTATACATTTGTAACATATAATTAAATATATTTATTTATACTTAAATACAAAATTAATGACGACATTGCATACAATTGCGAAATATACAGAATTTTATGAGAAAAACATTTTTATAATGTAAAATGGATACGTTAATTTTGCAAACCAATTATTTTTATTATAATTGTTGTAATTGTAAAATAATTATTCATGAAACAAAATGTTTGAAATCCTACAAAAAGGTTATTATACTAATAACGTAGTATTCACTGCGCCTTAATGATTATATGGCCTTTAAAACGAAATTTTATTTCAAACACGTTAACCTGAATACACTTGACATAAACCGGAATTTAACGGCCTTGTAAACAATTGATTGGTTTGTTTCTCGATCTGGTTAGTCGGGAAAACACTCCCTTATTAGGTGGAATTGTTAATATTTAACACTTTAGAAATTAAAAATCCATCCCTACACGGGTTTGAACTCGGGTCCCCCACATTCAGATCTATAATCCAACTAAAAATTCAAAAGTAAAAAGGTTAACATGTCTAGTTGGCTAAGGCGCCTATCTGGAATGTGGGAGACCTGAGTTCAAACCCGGGGTCGGGATGCATATTTTTTAATTTCTGAATTTAATTTAATTTAATTTGTAGGTGTACACCAGTAAAACGAGAACGATTTTAACAACGCGCAATTTATGTCGAATAAAAAAGCGATAAAACAAAGAAAAAAACAAGTTGTTTGAGTGGGTTAACTTTATGAGAAAATTGACAACCAACTGTGGTAAGAATATAGCTTTATTTTTAAGTGTTATCCACAAAACACAAAATGAGAAACTTTTTGCGATTAAATAGAGTAATATAAGTACTAGGTCACTGTAAAACAGAATCGCAACCTCTAAAATAAATACATATTATGATCATCAAGTGTTTAAGGTATATTTTCAAAATACCGCTACGTTTACTAATATATATTGTAAAACATTTTGCTTGTAATGCAAATGAAATAATTGTTCACTAGGGAATAATCTTAATGTGTTTCATCTATTATTTTATTTTCGTTTTTAAATGACTTTGTTCCAGTCATAAATTACTTCTTTATCATGTTTGTAATTATTCCAGAGTATACAAGATAGGAATTTTAAGTTATTTACCACAATAATTAAGAACGAGGTGATATATTATGTTACTTCTTATGTTTTGAACGTCAAGGGAATTTGTTTAAAATAATTACCAAGTTCTATACTAGGAATTATAAAGGATTAATAACTTCCATCCATTTTCACAACCTTTGACTTGATTTCAATATGAAGACTATGATACAGAATATTGATAAATGTTATAAATATATATATCTGAATATCTTGTATTTATTATATAAGTTAGTTATCCTAGCCATAATCAAACTATAAATTTAAGAAATCTTGCTCATTTAACAGCAGTGTTGTAATTGAAATTTGAGAAATAACACTTTAAATTACAACAATATACAAAATATCTATGGATATAATTTATTTCAATATTAGGCACTTACATACATATATATATATGTTTTACTTTGGTTTTATAGTAGGCGACTATGACGTCGATATGTGAGTACTTTTAGAAAGAAATTAAAAAAGTAACTACACCTGTTTATAATGGTTTGAGGTTTGAGACTTGTTGTCAGTAAAACAGTTTATGTTTCGAAGCAAGTGTAAAATGACATCTATTTTAGTAAAAAAGTTATTTGTATTTTAGTTTCGAGTGAGATTGATATTTAATTCAATAGCGGTTTGACCTTTATAGCCAATCCGGTCGTGAAGTCTATATCGCTGCAAGTTACGACCGCTATAAAATCGCTTCTATAGAAATAACAACACATGGATTGTTAAAGCGTATGTCCAGTGCAGTCGTAGGGAGTTTCAACCTAACCACTCCAAGGCACGATTAGAAGATATAACCTTTCGACCGCAATGTGTCTTCATTTTCCATACTTGATACACATTCCTAAGATTGAGGCTCGTACATTTTACAACGCATTTTGTAAGTCTATTCTATGATGCCTTGTGCAAGAGTTACTTACACAAGTGTTTAATAAACATGTTTGGCTAAAGATGTTCTAGTTTGAGAGGAATTAAAATGTCAATATTTTTAACTTTACAAACCAATTCTAGCTCGTGTTTCAGTAATGACAGTCGATGATTGATATGTCAGGTGACCTAACAACAAATTTCAAAACATGCTTACAAAATAATTTCAAGTAATTTATGTGTACGTTATGGCATATGTCGATGCGAAAATATCTATTATTACGTTTCACGACTGTTGAATAAATTATCTACCCACTCAGTCATATGACTGATTTTCAGTGGGGACTTTCATTAAAATTAGACCATCTATTATAACTCCAAGATCAGACCAAGCCAACCCTGTAGGCGCCGAAACCATCGACGAGCGAACAATGACCAACTAGAGACCGGCATATTTCAGTAGGAAACACCAGCGGAAAGGCGCCAGTATCAACAAGGCTTTATACATTCCCAATTCAAGAAATGATTACTTAAATCCGTGTCAGGAGTTAAGAATCTTCTGCCTACAACGAGATTCGAACCCAGGACTTTCAGTGGGTAGCAGGGCACTAAACCTTTAAGCCAAATCAACTTTTATAAGAACATTAGTGAGCATTAACCACGAGTAGACAAGACGAGATAACGTTGTATCAATCTGCTAAAGCACAGCAAGCATGAAAAATTGAAGTGAGTTGAAACTTGAATACAAAATTTTAAAATTCATACATCTCTTGTTATAGGCATTATAGGGTATTCTGCCTTTATTATAATTTAAATTACATAATTATCAACTTTGCGCAATGAAGTCAAAACCTGGTTATGGTGTATTTTACTTTTGCCAGTAAACGTTTTCATTAAGCCAACCAAACCAACAAAACGAGAGATTTCATTACAAACTCGTTAAGACGATAATTATCCGAGTAAAGTTAGGATGCCACATTCGTAGATATTTTTCCTCTACTCCGAACCATTCTCGTTTACACCCCGTTTCCACGCCTTCTGGGGCTGCATTAGTGCCACCTGGCTATCTTCGCGATATTAAACTACTTTAACCTCTCACCCCCCCCTCACCCCGACCCCTCTTATGTCACCCTAACACAGATTTGAACTCTGAAACGTTAACGCGCAAGGCGCCCGAGTTATAGGATTGAGAGCTAGACTCAAACTTCAACTCTGATAGTTGGTGGCTGGGAGATGTATTTTTGTTTCCACTTTCATGTGACATTCAAGCGAATTCAAGAGATATACGATGCTTGACATCTCTTCAAATATATAAGCGTAATCATCGCTTTTAGAATTCATAGAATATAAATAGAATGTTCCAAACGTACTTGGTGCTTTATGATATGTATTTGCCTATTTACAAGGACATTATTCATCTTGGCACATAGAATATAAAATCTCCTTTTCACACATTCAGCACATTAAAATTCTTATTTCATATATTACACAATACACTTGCATATTTCTTTATAATAGGTAGCAATATCTTTAAATCATATTAGGAACTCAATTTTATAGTGCACTTAAAATATGCAATAGATATTAGATATCATTGCATTTGCATCTTTATCCTTTTAATTGATATATTTAAAGTCATTACATGCCGTCCGCGGTGGCACATACGATAAGGGCTCTGGTCCGAAGCGTGTGACATTACGAGGACGTGGGTTCGAATCCCACATAAGGAATGTGTTTTTGTAATCGTCCTCCATCGTCATCTATCATCACTCATCGTCTCGAATAGTAGTGCATTACCATGAGACGTTAAGCTAATTAAGTAATCATCATGATTATTTTTGATATATTTAAAGTCATTACATGCCGTCGCGGTGGCACATACGATAAGGGCTCTGGTCCGAAGCGTGTGACATTACGAGGACGTGGGTTCGAATCCCACATAAGGAATGTGTTTTTGTAATCGTCCTTCATCGTCATCTATCATCACTCATCGTCTCGAATAGTAGTGCATTACCATGAGACGTTAAGCTAATTAAGTTATCATCATGGTTATTTATGATATATTTATGGTTATCACACACAATAATAGGCAAAATAATAATATACAGAATTTGATTAACAGAACATTGTCATATTATATAATTTGGCTGTCATTTTAACATATTTTTATCCGACACTACATAAAAATATAATCAAACAAATTAGTATTTGTGTAGACAGTTAAATTAAATGAAAAACAGATTTATTATCCCCGAATATATTTAAAATATTAATTTTTAACTCCCCTTGCTACAAAATTAGAATTATATGGAAGATACTGGCCAATGTACAGTTCTAAACTAAATTAAATTATCTTCATCGCCATTCTTTCACCTCGTGAATGGAGTTCAAACACTAATTGTCTCCAATGTTGACGCTTTTTTAAGCTTAGTTGTTTTCTTTTCGAAAATCCATTACATCCGATGGCTTAATTGTATTTGCTGTCCAATCTGTCTTCAAAAGTAACTTTCTCTTCTAATCTGACTTTTCCTATGTCCATGAGGATGAACATTAACAGGGTCATCTACTCTCTTCTCCTATTGGTCAAATCGGAAGATAAATAACTATACTTTAAAATGGACACTACAAATCTTCCGAAGAATCCGTTTCATTTTTGTTCTTTATTTTGTATGGGAAATTGTCTTCTAAACTTCATGAAATTTGTTTGTTTGTTTTGGGGCTGAGATTGGTAACTTTTCATTTTTTGGTATCCTGTTCACCTCAAGTTAAGAAAGTGTTTAAGAGTTTAAGAATATGGATTATATTTCAAGTTTTGATAATTACAAATGTGATTAGATTTAATTCCAACATTTACGTATCTCAACCGAAGTTTGACGTAAACTCATTAAAATGTGTAACAGATTGATGTTTTTGATAAGTTCGTATATTTTATTCGACTTTCCTCTCAAAACTTGACTGATAAATTTCTCCTTGCAATAACATGTCTTTGAATTACTTCTGCCTACCGATTGGTTTGATTGAAAACTCGATATTTCGAAATCAAATTTAGACTTCCCCTTCAGTTGTGATACGGACTTTGATAACCCGTGATGAGGCAATCAGCTGTCGTCAAACTGTTCAATACAGCTCATCATCCAACGCTCGACAGAATTCAATCATCAAATAACCTTTTGCCAGCGGGGGAATAATTAAGGCTTGATTTCTAAAAGCAGATGTATTTTTAATTTAATTTCACTATTGCAAAAATACGCAAAAATATAAACGCCTGGTCCATATATATTTACACTTTGGCCGTAAAAGTTATCGGATTCCTGATTTCGTTTAAATTTTATCCTAGCATTCCACAAGACTACACATCAAATATTAAACATTATATCTCACTTTGTAATTCTGAAACATAATTATATCATGATTCTTACAAATCAACTAACAATACATTATGAAGTACGAAATTGGGGGAAAATAATTAGAGAAGTCAAATCTATAATTGATAGAATAGAATAAAGAAAATTGTATAAAACGGTAAATTTTGACTGGATATCATTAACAATGTAAATGCATGTCAATTTTAAACCATTTAATACCATATATTTTTTGTAAACTGCAATTTAATGAAAAATGTAGAAATAATGAAATGGCTCCAATGAAAAGGTTAATCCCGTTTCACTTTCACATTTTCTCCAACGAAGTCTGTAACATGTTAGTTCAAAGAAGAAGGGTTCAGTTCAGTCACCCTTTCTCTTCTCACATGAGAACACCACACATGTCCCCATCTCCATCCGAGCACGAATCCAATGAACTAGCAAGCATACCTCGCAAATCCAACTTTTAAACCCATTGAAATTCAATAATGCAAGATTTTTCGAATCTCGTCCACCGTTTCTCTCTCTCTCTCTGGCTTCATTTTCCGTTTGATTTGTTAGCTCCGGCAAGTTGCACAGACTGGTCTCGTCGCTTCACTGACGTGACCATGTGCGTGACTCCCCTCCCCCCGTACACTGGCCAATACTGGCGCTTATTCCAGTCACGTAGGTACAGTACGTTTCATGTGCAGAGTGCACGCTGTCTGTTGTTAGCTACAGTCTGTCTCGCTTGAATCAGCCGCACTACTTTAATTAAAGTCGACTCAGTTACGTGTCGTTAAAAAACGCGAAGATTTATTAATATTTTGTTATTATCATTTCTTGTGTGTACATGTATGACATAAGTTATATCATACACTCCATTAAACGACATGAAAGCTTGCCTATTTCTTATAAGTTTTTAAATTGTAACATCTAATATAATTAAAAATGGCTAAAATAACGGAACGGAACGGAACGGAACGGAACGGAACGGAACGGAACGGAACGGAACGGAACGGAACGGAACGGAACGGAACGGAACGGAACGGAACGGAACGGAACGGAACGGAACGGAACGGAACGGAACTAGATCTCTTGGAAATCATCGATTCCGTTCTCATGTTTGTAATTCAGCAGCAATGTGTAATTGAGACTGTTAATTTGTTATGAGTCGCTACATCGATTTCCTCGTAGGTTCACTTAATTTTCTTTAGGATTCTTTAGGATAATAATTATGATAACTTTTTCATTATTAATTTATTTTGAACACAGTATTTATCGCAGAATTGAATGTGTTTCCAATGAGGTTATCTGTCAGAGTGGCGCATCAACATGAAAAAAGTAACGCAGTGCGCCTCCTCTACTGCGCCATCATCTGTGTAAGTCATATTGAAGAGCGCGCGTTCTGAAGGGCTGTTCCAGTTAGGTTTCTGGGTAGAGTAGCATTTGTATATTCTAGCTGGGGACGGGTGCATGTCCATCTGTTGCCGGGGCGAAGGGTGTGGGGCGCACAGAGTCAACCCAGCGCTGAGTTGAGTTTGAAACCACCCCGATCATGTCGTGTTTTAGATGTGTAACACGGTCAAATAAGACACGGGATAGAAGGTGAATCAATCGTGTTTTGCAATTTCCTTAAACATGCAACTACGTAAAAATATTGTGAATGGAATTGAAACCTGGCTCTAAAAGAAGATTAAACAATTTTTTTAAACTTTTCTGATTGGGAAGAGGTCAAATATAGCCCCTTCAAAATAATGTTAAAATCATTCTATATCACACTTTTCAAAGTTTGTGGTTGGTTTTTGTGAGAATAATTTTCAAATGTTTTTCTTGAAAGAGTTCGAAATAATAAAGGGAACTTTTTACAATTGAATTTTCTGCGATTTTTTTAGTATACTGGTATTTTTTTCCAATTTGTACCGCAAAACTAAAAAAAATAGTAGAAAAGACAATCGTAGAAAAATTATTGTTTGCCTCAGACACCTAAACAAAGTTAGTCTCACAGCAACACAGCATTCTACGTCAAATTGTGAACTGGGTGGAACTGAAGTTAAAATTATTTTGAAGTCAATATGTACCGTGTGCCCGATCAGACAAATTTGAAAACCCCATTCTTTTGATGATCTTGTAAAAGGTCCAAGGCTCTCATAGCTATTTTTATGTGTATATCTATGATATTGGTAAAATGACATGCAAATTTATTCAATTAATCTAATAACCTTATTAATATTCATCGAATCAAACATGTTTATATCACTGATGCATCCCTATATCATCAGTAATCATAATGATTCATTGTAATTACGAATATGAACTCGTAATTAGCAATAAATTAATGATTAGCTAATCAAGCTAATTAAGCCATTTACAGTCTGATTTTCAATTAGTAAAGTACATCAATACATAAAGACAGGTAAAATAAGATGAATGTTTTTTATTTCAAGTCATTCATTGAGTATTAAGGGAGTAATTAATGTTTGAAGTTCACTAATATTGTCAACATAGTGTATTTTTGAACTTACCATCTGAATCATCCGCATGAAAGCTTTCAATATTTCTGCAGCCCGAGTTTCGATTTGTTCTCGAAGCCTGCAGATACTAAGAATTCTACCATTGATTGGTTTCGGGGAAATAGAATAGCATCACTCTAAGAGAAGTCGAGCTTCTAGGCCAAGGGAGGCTGAGGGGCGAGATTTTTACCTTGAAACTAGTTTGGTCATACGATAGCCGTGACGTATTAAACACGTGACCTAGTAGGTGGGGTAAAGTCTTTAAAGGGAACCCTCCGAGATGGATAGGCAGGAGAAGTGAGTGGAGAGTGTTGTGAGAGGTGTCGGAGGTGTCGTGGCGCGCACTGCGCGGGTACGATTAATTAACAGATTTAGTTTGGGCGGAGGACCTACCTGCCGACTGGTCAGGATGGTGTCGACTTAGGCTTGGGTTTTGGCTTCCTGTGCCTCGTAGGAAGTAATGTTTGTGAGTGCGGGTGAAAGTGAAAAGTGATTTTTCTTTCTTTAAATTCGTTTGAAGGCTTTTGTATTCGTATCTTTGATTATTTCACCGAATTATACACTAAATAGCACATCATTAATTAATTCTCCGAGTGTAATTCGTCAATCGTTCGTTGTGAACAGTCAAGTGATACACTAAATATCACACCATTAATTAATTCTCCGAGTGTAATTCGTCAATCGTTCGTTGTGAACAGTCAAGTGATACATCAAATATCACATCACTAATTAATTCGCCGAGTGTAATTTGTCAATCAATCTTTTGGAACAGTTTAGTGATACACTAAATATCACAAGTAGTTAATAATTAACTGAGTGCGTTTCATCAATCAAACATTTCAAAATCACGGATCGGAAATCTTCGGAAGTGTTCGTGTGCTAAACGGTGAAACTGAACGGTAGTCGAGCATCCGACGGCGCGCGCATCTGGTTTTCCCCCACTCATGACGAACCAGCTGTGAATGGCCGGCGACAAATGGTCATCGTCTACAGCTGAGTAAACGGAGCTAGGAGAATCGAACTCGCGACCGTTCATGCGCAGTAAAACGATGAGTACATCAATTCATTATACTAAATTAAATTCATTCTTTTAATTAAAATTCACTATCAATTATTATTATTTTTATGAAATTTTGGAGGGTAAAAAGAAATGTAATTAGGCAGGTGGATTAGCCAAGGGTATTTAGAACATTGTGTAGAATTGGATCCATAGGTAGGCAGGCTGTTTAACAATTAATGTAATTGTTCTTTTATGATCATAATTATATTTTAAATGGAAACTCATTTTACTAATCTTATGATTTAGTAGATAGATCCATTTTGATCCTACTCTTAAATTTAAGTTTGTTTTTCAGGTTTTCTTTAAATTCATTTACCAAACTAATTAATTAATTATGATTCATAATTAATTAATTAATATTAATTTTTCTTATTTTTTAATTGGAGTTTAATGTTTCTTCCGCATTTTTGAGCTAGTAATTTTATTTCTTTTTTTTGTTAAGTTACCACCTCCGGGCAAAGAAACACTTGTTTCTGGGTGGTTACCTGACAATTTGGCGCCCAGTACGTGTGGCATGAATTTTACTGCAACCCGAGGTATAATTTTGTTTTAATTGTTAAAATTTCGTTGGTCTAGCCAAATTTGGTTGCCTGACAATTTGGCGAGCCCAACGTGTGGCATGTAATTAACAGCGACCGGGATAATTAATAAAATAATTAATTTTGTTTAATTAACACATAAATTGGAATTTTAATTTTTTTTCTGGTAATAAAATGGAAAAAATGGATCTATCCGAGGTAATGAAAATGCTTAGACAGATGTCACAGGAAAATAGGGAAATTGCATAAAATTAACATACAGTCGCAAAAACTGGAAGCAAAACTTGATAACAAGTTCCAGGAAATGGGAGTCAAAATAGATAAACATATGGGGGAATTAAAACAGGAATTAAGAATGTGGTCACAGGAAATAGCAGAACGTAGACATGAGTTAAGAGAAGAAAGTAAACAGGTGATAGATAATCAGGGAGAAGGAGTTAATGAGGAAATGGCTAATGATGAAATCATTAATGAATTTCATGATAAGGATGAGGATCATGATTTAAAAATTGTAGAGATGGAAATTTGATAAAATGGATGGAGTGAGAGTTTGGTTGATAAGAGTGGTGATAGTGAAAAGGTTAATGAGAATGGATTGATTAATGAGATGTTGATAAAAAGGGAAAAACACAATAAGTTGTTTGGTATCGGCAGGACAAAGGAAAGCCTTTGGTTTGATTGGAATGATGTTGATAGGGACGTATTGAGAGAAAAAAGGGTAATCGGATTTAAAATGGTAATGATGGAGATGGAGAGAGATAGAGGGAGAAGAGACATGGAGTGGATGAAAATTGAAACTTGGATGATTGATTTTTCTGAAGAGATTTACAGGACAGTGGGGGGTAGGAAGCGAAAAGAAAGACTTGAGAAAAGTGTTTTAGCAAGGTTTAAAACGCGAGGTATGGGACAAAAACAGGTAATGGCTAGACGCCGGATGAAAATGACAGTGACGGTCGTCTGGGTGGCATAAAAACGAAAATGAAAGTATGAGAATAATAGACAAGACAAACAAAGATTTGTAAAATGATTGGAAGGTGGGCTAATTATTATGTAAATATTCTGGTAATAATTAAAGATATATTTGGTAGTGAAAGGATTAGAGACAAGGAACTTTCAACAAACTATGCATTTTATTTTGAATTATTGAGGGTATGAATTGTTATGTAATTTTATGGAATGTAATAGCTGGACGTAGTGTATAATGCTGATTTTATAACTGGTTCACATAGCATTGGAGAAGTGGAGGCAGATTGGTATAATTTCAGAATTGATGGTATCCTTTTCAGAGTATAGCAATCCTAGATAAGAGAATTGGCATTGGTGCAACATTGACTGGTTCACTGCCCTAAGTTAATTGTGACGGGGAGACAGAGTTACTCACCTGTATTTTGTATTTTTGCTAGTGACCTTTCATAGCAACTGATGAATAAGTAAATGTGGAGTTGACTATTAGGAAAGGATTATTTTATTGTTTATTGTTGGTTTTTGTCAGAGGATGAAAACAATTGTATGCTGTTTCCAAAGTACCCAGCATGTAAGCTTAATTACAATGAGAGTGAATTTTAGTATTGTGCCAAATCGCTTTACATAACAGAAAATTACAAAATATCACCGTGAAACGAGAAAAGTAATTAATTTGCATAATTAATGAAAGGGAACGTTTACTCTTAATTTCTTTCAAATAATTATGTCATATTATAAACAATCATTTTCATAATTTATAATATAAAAGATGAATTGTAGGAAGCTGATTTGAGAATGTACCACAAATATTTTCTTTACAACCTGTTAGTTATGTTGGTGGCTATTGATTTTTGTTGGAGACGAGTGAAGAGTTGAGCGGTATTCATTGAAAGTGAAAGTGGAGTGGGTGGTTTGTCGAGTTTTTGTGTGTAAATGCACAAGATGGTTAGTTCGCATCGGGAAGATGATGCAGGACTTGAAGGCCACGAGGTCTTTTCAAATGGACAGTGTTGTTGATCTAGAACCAGCTGTTTTTGGTTCAACCTTAGGTACAGACCGTTCAAACAAACAGAGACTGACTTCCGAGAATCCGGAAATGTAACATGTTATTCATTGACCAATGCCAACCAACTTAACATGAACTTTTAAAATTGTAATTTAAGTTTTAATTTCTTTTATGATTTGTAACCAATAATAACGTAATTTGAAGATAGATAATTCATTAAATATCAAACATTTTGAAATTTAATCAGGAAGTTTCATTATAATTTTAATTAATAATTTGAGTAAATTGTAATATGAAATATAATCAAATGAGTTCTAATAAGATAAGGTATTAGTAAATCAGTATTGAAAGATATAATTTAAGCAATTTAATTATAAGATGGAACTAGAATTTAAGACCATGAAATGAGTTTCCATAAATAAGTAGTCTTGTTATAATTATGAATTAATTAAATAGGTTCCAATTTAATTAATTCATAAGGGGGGTATTGTAAAAGGTCCAAGGCTCTCATAGCTATTTTATGTGTATATCTATGATATTGGTAAAATGACATGCAAATTTATTCAATTAATCTAATAACCTTATTAATATTCATCGAATCAAACATGTTTATATCACTGATGCATCCCTATATCATCAGTAATCTAATGATTCATTGTAATTACGAATATGAACTCGTAATTAGCAATAAATTAATGATTAGCTAATCAAGCTAATTAAGCCATTTACAGTCTGATTTTCAATTAGTAAAGTACATCAATACATAAAGACAGGTAAAATAAGATGAATGTTTTTTATTTCAAGTCATTTCATTGAGATTAAGGGAGTAATTAATGTTTGAAGTTCACTAATATTGTCAACATAGTGTATTTTTGAACTACCATCTGAATCATCCGCATGAAAGCTTCAATATTTCTGCAGCCCGAGTTTCGATTTGTTCTCGAAGCCTGCAGATACTAAGAATTCTACCATTGATTGGTTTCGGGGAAATAGAATAGCATCACTCTAAGAGAAGTCGAGCTTCTAGGCCAAGGGAGGCTGAGGGGCGAGATTTTTACCTTGAAACTAGTTTGGTCATACGATAGCCGTGACGTATAAACACGTGACCTGGGAGGTGGGGTAAAGTCTTTAAAGGGAACCCTCCGAGATGGATAGGCAGGAGAAGTGAGTGGAGAGTGTTGTGAGAGGTGTCGGAGGTGTCGTGGCGCGCACTGCGCGGGTACGATTAATTAACAGATTTAGTTTGGGCGGAGGACCTACCTGCCGACTGGTCAGGATGGTGTCGACTTAGGCTTTGTTTTTGGCTTCCTGTGCCTCGTAGGAAGTAATGTTTGTGAGTGCGGGTGAAAGTGAAAAGTGATTTTTCTTTCTTTTAAATTCGTTTGAAGGCTTTTGTATTCGTATCTTTGATTTATTTCACCGAATTATAACTAAATATCACATCATTAATTAATTCTCCGAGTGTAATTCGTCAATCGTCCGTTGTGAACAGTCAAGTGATACACTAAATATCACACCATTAATTAATTCTCCGAGTGTAATTCGTCAATCGTTCGTTGTGAACAGTCAAGTGATACACTAAATATCACATCATTAATTAATTCTCCGAGTGTAATTCGTCAATCAATCTTTTGGAACAGTTTAGTGATACACTAAATATCACAAGTAGTTAATTAATTAACTGAGTGCGTTTCATCAATCAAACATTTCAAAATCACGGATCGGAAATCTTCGGAAGTGTTCGTGTGCTAAACGGTGAAACTGAACGGTAGTCGAGCATCCGACGGCGCGCGCATCTGGTTTTCCCCCACTCATGACGAACCAGCTGTGAATGGCCGGCGACAAATGGTCATCGTCTACAGCTGAGTAAACGGAGCTAGGAGAATCGAACTCGCGACCGTTCATGCGCAGTAAAACGATGAGTACATCAATTCATTATACTAAATTAAATTCATTCTTTTAATTAAAATTCACTATCAATTATTATTATTTTTTATGAAATTTTGGAGGGTAAAAAGAAATGTAATTAGGCAGGTGGATTAGCCCAAGGGTATTTAGAACATTGTGTAGAATTGGATCCATAGGTAGGCAGGCTGTTTAACAATTAATGTAATTGTTCTTTTATGATCATAATTATATTTTAAATGGAAACTCATTTTACTAATCTTATGATTTAGTAGATAGATCCATTTTGATCCTACTCTTAAATTTAAGTTTGTTTTTCAGGTTTTCTTTTAAATTCATTTACCAAACTAATTAATTAATTATGATTCATAATTAATTAATTAATATTAATTTTTCTTATTTTTTTAATTGGAGTTTAATGTTTCTTCCGCATTTTTGAGCTAGTAATTTTATTTCTTTTTTTTGTTAAGTTACCACCTCCGGGCAAAGAAACACTTGTTTCTGGGTGGTTACCTGACAATCTTATAGAGCGTTTTTAATTCCAGTCACTATCTTTTTTACTTTGTTGCATATTTGAGAAGATTAAAAAATGCGGTTGATCCACCTTTGAGCTTTTATATTTATTTAGTCAAGTGTTTATAGTCCTTGCTTTATAATCTGATTTCTGTCGGAAGAATTTCAACTTCTCGTATGGATTTAAATCCATCAATTCTTGCGTTGTGAATGTGTGAACTTTGACTTTAGAGACGTCCTAGCAACGAAGCACAAAACAAAATTCATTCGATCGTTCCCAACGAGTTGGGTCGGTGTTTCTGTTTTTGCTACTGATCTCCGGTTGCATATTATTCGCTCGTCGATAGCGTCGGCGACTACAGGGTTGACTCGGTCTGCGCTAAATTAAAGTCCTCCACTGATAATAAGTTATGTGACTGTGTGGGTATCGACTATCATTTGTTTATATTTTAGAAATATATGGTAATCAATTAGTTTGCCCTAAATGTATAAGAAGAATAATTATAGTTCTGTAACCCACGATACTTAATTTATCAAACCTTTGATCCAAACTGAATCATTTCCACAGTCATTCGAAAGATTCTGTGATTAAATCCTATACTAGTCGTCAAACATTCCCGCCTACTTTATTGCATGGTAAAATTCATGAGAGCTTTACACAACACAAACACATTTTATTTGTCTGATTATATGGCGACTGCAGATTATCGAACGTTCGCGTGCAAATAACATAGTTTGTCTCCTGACATGACCTATAAACACTGTGTTTTATTTATAATCTATTTTCAGAAGGGTTTATCTTTGCAAGGCATCAAATGCTTTACTGTGATCAGTCATAACGCATTGCCTGTTTACACAAGTATCGACCCCGCTTTATGCGTGATATGAAAGAGCTAATGGCATAATCGTAGAATATTTGTGACACAGCTTGGGCTTTTTCGCGAATCAATATTAATCTGCTGACGAAAGGCGTCAATGAAGCTTAATATCGGACACAGCCCCACTGAATAAATCAAGATTGAAACTTTCACTGCATTGAAAGTATTTTGCCTATAGATCGTTGCTCACCCAATAATATTCACATCGATTTTGTATTTTGTGTCACTAAACGATAGAATAAAGGCTTATCAGCTGAGTAAACAGCTCAAGTTATGAAGATTGTATATATCCAATTATAGTCAACGGCAAACTTAATACATGTATCGTTATCCTATTCAACTGGTCATTCCTAGGACAGAGAACTTAAATTCTTTGCAATTAGCAACACCAATTATTTCCTAACGTAATCTTCTTAAAAATTACGTGTAATTTTTAAACCAACATGCCCCAATACACAAAATACTGACAGAAGCTTACCGTTGATGTATTAACTTGTATTTTTCACCGTAGGAATTAAACATGACATATGGTGCAATGTGTGCTCTTGAGGTGAACTAGGTATGTTGCGGAAAGCACAATATTGTGAAGGGATTTCCGAGGGCTGTTTACGAGGACTAGGTCCCTTGCACTCGCATTAACGACTGAGGAACATTTTGGAAAAAAAACTTCAGTGAGGAATGCCGGTCTCGACGGGATTCAAAGCGCGGATCTCCCGAATCAGAGTCAAGCCAACAATGTCGGCCCCGTTGTATTGTAATCTCGTTGGTATATGTGCCAAGTAGCTTATATAAATATTCAAACATTCTGTGGTCTGGGGTTAGACCCTTCAACCGGATGCATAGTCAATTAACTCACAACCTGTATCGCGATATTTCATTGTTTATAATATATTATCATTTTATAAGTAATGAATGGATGAAGTTTATATTGCCACGGACATAGAATTAGAATAAACAATGACTTCAACAACTCAACTAAATCAACTCATCAACTAAATGACACCATGTTTTGGTACCAACCTCGCCAAATAGTGATTGTTAAGTTTTGAAACATTAAATGGCATCAAGTTTTATCAATGATTAATTCGCTACTATTTTTTGTGTATAAATGGTGTTATTCTTTGAAACAATTTTTCAATGTATTAAAATCAACAATTTTATTAAAATCAGATTTTATACTTGATTTGATTTTATCAGATTTAAATGTGTGCCGTAAAATGAAATGTGTCTGGGCTGTTGTGACCACGAATGTTGCATTCTATTGTCGAGTGTATATTTTTTGCCGGTTCGCTAGCCACAGTTCGAGTTTCCCTGTGATAGTGCAAGCTTCACTGGTCACGCCTATACTTTAGGAGGCTATCTCTTCCGCCTGGTCAGAAGTCGGTATGCAACCCGCACCGCACGTTGTTTTCCTACGTCAAATAGGAATGTGTGTAGTATTGGGTGAGTGTGTTGAGGAATGCCGCATGGGAAACTGTTCCTCTGAACCAGATAGCCAACTATTCTTCACGGACAAGGCTACCTTGGTAAATGTACTGAGAGGTTTGTTAAATGGTGTGAACAACCACTTACTCTTGGAATAAGATAGAGAATTTGATATTTGATATTTGATATTTGATATTTATTGGCTTAAAGCGTGCTTCATAGGGCTATGAAGCCCCTCGTAGCCAACCTCTATAATTACATGTATTGGTACACAGTATAGTAACATATGAAATATACAGTATGATATTATTGCGTAAGAATGAACTAAGTCTAATAATAATATAACTCCATGTAGTACTTAATTATATTATTCATTCTAATACTAATAGTGATTCTAAAACCAAAATTATCAAAATTGTCACTTAACTGCTAAAACTAATGCAAATATTAACAGTGAAACAATGTTTATTCTTTTTTATTTTATTCTAAAGCATAATGTTTATACTAGATTAGTGTTAAAATAAAATACTTGTTACTTATTTATAAGTAGAGCCTACATATTCTGACGCTATTACTGTGATAACTGATATGTTTGAAGGATACCCTTTTTGTTTTCTTATTGGTTTGTAGAAAGTAGAGTATGGTGGATTTTACTCCCGAGCATAGCAGCTGAATTTTTGGAAAAGGTTTGCAGTAAATATTTGTTCCACAGTCGGCTTGCTGTTATGATAAATAATTTTTTGCATTTCACCGTACGAAGTTTTGGTATTTGAAGTGTGTTAGCTGTGTGTGTGTCTGTCGATTTTGGATACTCCCCATACGATTGGTTTAAAGATTCAGTTATATTTATAGTTACGAAAATTTGAATGACAAACTTTGAAAAATATAATATTTGTACACAATTACAGTTACAAAACATGGAAGATGATATTAATAATTAGGAAGATATTGTATACATTGAGCGTTAGGTGCATACCATACTACAATGGTCGGATCTATTCTGAGATAAATAATATAATTTTCTAAGTCCTACTACCAGAAAACGTTTTATAAATCTTACATCAGACTTACTTTTGCTGATAATCATGATTTGTTAGTAAATTTATGCTTCACATTTATGTCAACTGTAGGAATAAGACATGAAATGAGTGTTCGATGTTATAAATATTTTATAATGCGTATATCTGTAACGTGCATAAAAAGATGAATGCTTCGCCAATTCGTAAAAATAAGTGAAAACAACGATGTAGAAGCGAAAAAGTTCAACTTTATATCCGAATTCCACCTAGGTACAATTTCAGACCAAGCTGGATTATGAATTTCTGGCCTGGACACCGCTCATGTATGGTGTGTTGTGACATTCAACATATTGTTCATACCCGTTTTAGGGTTTTTTTTTTCTAGATTTATTTCCATATTATACTCTTTTTATTATTATTAAGTCTTTATTTGCAACGGATAATGTAATCCACTAGTGAAAATGTAATAGAGAAGGGAGGAGGGGAAACCGGTACCCACGAATCCTTTCGAAAAGTACCAAGGGGACCAATGGCTTTACGTTCCATGCGAAAGTACGGTGTAACTTTGACAGACATGTAGGTTCCTCCACTAACACGGACTGCCGAGCAGACGTCGAGGAGAACGAAGCCGTTACACTAAAGTCTGTCCATCCTTGAGGTACAAAGTGACTATCGATGGACGAGACAGGTATAGGTCGCACCCGTTCATTGTCTACCAACCGCTATAGGCCCGAGAAGGGTTGCGAATGAAAAGCCTAGCAGCTGGCAGACAATGAACGATACTTGTATTGACAGTCACTAGTAACTTTGTACCACAATGATGATAAGACTTTAGCTCTCGAACCCTCCATCTGCTCTAACAAGCGGTATACGTGTGTTTCATAGCAGAGCGTGGTCACCCACTAAACCCCTGACCACGCCCGAAGGTTGCTTAACTTCTGTGTTGGAGTGGAAACCGGCTAAACGACCGCGGCTAAACCACTGGTAAGTGTTTGAATTGACTTCGACAGAGAATCCCCCCCTCCACATACTTGTCCCACCCCTCAGATATACAGGCGATGGCTCGACCTAAGGGCTAAGCCCGCGTCTCTATTGTCGCTCGCGTATTTCCAGACGTTCTGGACGGAACCGTCAAAAGCGCCACCGTCAACTGCTGTAATGGCGGCCGATGAAGATGACAGGAAGTCACTAAAAGTCTCACGCCAAACTAAACTGCGAGTAAGTTATTTCACGCACAGTTTGGCAGACATCGCGAACAACCAGCGGGCATTAGTTTGTAGTTAACTGCGTCGTGTTTACGACTGGACGAGGTTCAAAATCTTAAGCAAATGAGCATGGAACGCTGAGATTCCAGACGAAAATGTGCGTTCGTACTTTTCGAACTACGCCTATTTCTTTCGATTTGTCAATAAAATAAAAATGTGAATACTCAAATCAGTGATACTAATCCTCGTACATGGCCTGTTTTAATTAAAAATAAACAAAAATAAAATCGACCAATTTTTTTTTACTTTGTGTGGATTTTGAGGACTATCACGAGAGAAAAAGTTGAGGTCAACATTTAAACATTTTTTTTAACTCTGTGTATTCAATTTATTTTCATTTTTATTTAATAAATAAAATAAATAAATAAATTGTATTTTACAGTCTACCCACTCCGTTATATAACTGATTTTCAGTGGGGGCCAGTAAATCAAAGCGACCAAGCCAACCCTGTAGGCCCCGACGCAATCGACGAGTGAGCGATTACCAACCAAAGATCGATATTTTTTATTCAATTTTATTTATTTATTTAACGTCTATCCTATTCAGTAAAAAAACTGATTTACAAAGGAGGACAAGGACAACTAAATAATTTTAATTATAAAACTATAATCGTATTATATAATAGCTTGCGTTCAAGTACGCCGTGAATTAAAAACTGCAAAAGACTTTAAGCTGAAAACAGCATATATTGTTCAACGTATCTGTAGTTCAAATACTTACACAGTTCTATTCTTTCCGTCAAATAACAGTAATTGCGAAATCGTGCTCCAACACAGTCCAGCTAACTATAAGGTGGTTTGCTCTAGTATGTGGTAACTTTGAACAACTTTAACTTAAATGCAAACCCGGATCGTGCTAAAAGTACATTTCCGTGATTCCGTGATATATGCTGTCGTTTTTCTCCGTTACATGATACTTTTATGGCCAGAGGAGATTCGAAATATTATGCAAATAGTTTATTTATTCTGAATATCATCAAAACTACCGCCAGAGTTTGTCAAAGGTTAAATCATAGCCGTTGCTGTGAGATAAAGTTATGTTTGCCAATGTTGCTGGTATTTTCTACTTTGCTGACGAACTTTAAAAAAGTATTTCAACATTTAGAACGTTTAATTTGTAGCTTGACATTTAAATCTCATTTGTATGTGTAAATTCACATAACAATTTCCAAAAGTATTTTACAAAGCTAAAATTCATAAAATTGTTTTAATACAATTTACACAGTGTATAATATTAAACTATGAATAATCCTTTATAAAATCGTAAGAACGTTTGAATTCACATAATATAATAGTTGTGAAGCAATCATTTCAAATCTACAAACACTTAGAGAAATTGACTCGATTAAAACAGTTAGCAAATCACAATATCGTTGAAATCTTAGTTTTAATATATTTCTCGTCATTAATTATTGATTTTCTGTTTAGTTTTGTGTTCATTAATTTTTAGGGCGCGAATACTGCCCTTATAGGTTTTTCTTTGGTCTTTTGCGAATTATATTAAACACATTTCAAAGATCTGGTTTTGTAAATTTGCAGATGGTATTTTCAACCAAGCCCAACAATAACAGATCACAGAACTACAGATTAGAGAACTTTTAACATTTTATTTTTTCATTCGTAACCAGATAGTAGATAAACGTAATTCAAAACCACATGAACAACGTACCAAATTCAAGCTAGCGATCTTCTTGTTCTACGGTTGCTGGTTACGAGATCCAATGTATCATCATTGCACTACAGAGTCACATTTGTCTGAACATGATTTACATGAGTCGCTCGACGACATTTCTCACTGAGTTTGCGCTTTCTTAGCGAGCGGAGAATGTCAGATTTAGTAAAAAAGTTTCAATATTACAATCTAGGATTCGGATTGTACTGCATCAACGGATCACACACACACATTTCTAATTCATAGATTTCACTGACAGACGCGAATAGAATTATAATAACAATCTTAGGCGATTACAATGTTAAACCGAAATATTATAATCATAAAATGGATTTCCGTAAAAATATGAACTTTGGTTTTATATGCAAATTTAATTTGAATACATTTTAAAATTGTTATTTGTAATGTTTTAGGCATGCAAAAGTAGGGAAATGGTTAGGATCCCAAGACAAAACTTTGGAGCGGCAAATGAGGGTTAAAAAAGTAAGATAGTTACGAGAAAGATTAAGTCGAAACGTTGGAGAGCGAGATGAATCTCGGAACCAGGTGATGCGAGTGAAGCTGTGGGAGGACAGGGAAGAGTGAGGTATTATACTGGTGGAGTGGCCGATGGAAGAAACGCTGAGCCCGGCCACCAAGGCACAAAAGTTTCGTGCCCAGGATCAGGGAGGGGAAGAGGTATATATGGTGGAGTGGCCGATGGAAGAAACGCTGAGCCCGGCCACCAAGGCACAAAAGTTTCGTGCCCAGGTATCATGAACCCAACACGACATAGTTTAAAATAAGTTCAAGATTATTATCACCTTATAAAATATATTTGTTTAATATTTTGTACAATTTTATTGTATGTTTTATTGTCGTAGAATGGAGTTTTGTACTTTTAGTTCAATATTTTGAAGCGTAAATCAACGGACGCGTTTTTCGTTGTAAAAGTTATAACTTTGATAGAATTTATTAAAACCTCACAATCTGGAATGCAATATTTATATGATGCGTCAGCAATAAAGATGAAAAAGAATGAATACTGGTTATCATAATGCCTTATATCTCACGGTAGAAGACTTATTTTGTTTATTTACGAACATAATGCTGTCAACATTCAACAATGTGTGATTAGTTCGATTTCGTGACACGAACGGAACAAATATATTCCCGAATTAAGCCTTTCTATAACATTTTAAATCTACAAACATTTTTTAGTATATTTTAAAATTGGGAATTGTAAAATTTTTTAAATTGTTGAATAAAATACTACTTTCAGAATTATTATACGCAATTATTACATTCTATCCAATTGATTTGTCTCCAATGCGCCACTAACCAATATGAACGTTACTTACATTATCAGAATGATAATGGCGACATTGCACTTCGATACATTTCAAGGGTTAGTGACATTTGTTTTGTTTTAATTCGGGTTTAGAGCGTTACAGCCAGCATGGACCCGGCACCTCCACCAACCAGCAAATTAAAACAAAAAAAAATCACGATACGAAGTGGAGTGAAGATAGATATCAGGATTTTGGATTGGATTGGATATTGCTTAACGTCTCATATTTATGCAACTTGACTAATCGAGACGAAGGGAGGGACGTAAGGGATGACGCGGGGGGACAAGGGGTGGACAGGCCTGTGCTGGTCAGAACCAGCTACAAGCATATGGGGAGGGCAGGGGTTCCCCCACGTCGTGGTCGTCTCCGTCTGTGTCATCATCCGTCCGTGTTGTCTTTGTCGTCGCCGTCGGGGAGGTAGTCAAAGGGAAAGGGGTTCCCCGACGACGACCCAGAGCTCGCCATTAGTTTCAGGGAGTGAAACTCCCCTATTTACGGGCCAAACCGCGAGAAGGTGTCGAGTTGGAATTTGAAGGAATACATTTGGAAATAGAAAATAGAAACAATTGGATATTTACAACCGGTATCTATTATAAACGTAGCGTTAAATTCTGTTTGTCAAACAATAACATTACAAAACACACATAACAAAGACTAAAACAAAAAAAAACTACGGGGTGATAAGAAAGGCTGTCTGTCGTACTGATGAATAAATAAATATAATTTAAAAATTGTAAATGTCCAGCAATTTGTATTTTCTAATAATAATAAATCCCTTTAGTGTTATCTTCTTCGTTGTAAAGTACACAACCATCAGAATCAAGCAGATTTCAAAGTATAATTGGATGAGCGTAGCGAGCGAAGCGAAGATTCCATTTCACTACACTGGAGAAAAAAATCCGGAATATTTTTTCCTTTTTTTGTATTTTTGTCTCTGTTAACACGATTTCGGCTAAACCGATACACCAATTGCGATAAAATTTTCTGGAGGCCTTTGAAATCTCTAAACTTAGAACTGCCACTTTTTTTTAGCACAATCGAAAAATTATTTCTCATGAAAATCGCAACTTTACGACTTTTTTCGATTTTTAAAAACTTTATTCGACTTAAACACCTAGGCCTACATGCTTTATCCGATTTTGATGAATTTTTCAAAGAACCTTAATTTAATGAATTAATCTATTGGTGGGAAGTTTGAGCGCAATCGAAAAATTATTTCTCATGAAAACAGCAATTTTACGCTTTTTTTCGTTTAAAAAAAATTACGCTTATCCAACAACGCGCCTGAAAAAGCGTTTGCGAAGCTTCCTAGTATTTAAATAGTATAGCAGAACTTATTGATTAATTATATCGTAATATTTGCTCATGCACCACACAACATGTCCGTTATATTGTTCTTTCAGATTGCATCCCCCCCCCCCCCATCACAAACATGCTATCGTGTCGTTAGTTCCCAGTCTTCCGCGAAGCGCCAGCTGTCACAATCACGAACCGTCTGGTCAAGCATTTCTTGTACATCGCGATAACGAGCCTATGATGGTTTTGCGACATTATTTGATATTATCACGTTTGGATAATGTGATGTGTTTGTAGCGTTAAACGCGATGTTTGATAAGCGTCGGTTTTCATTCTGATATCCCGAGGCGGAATAGCGTTAATCCACCAGAGCTGAGTGTGCGTTTAATTTGCAGCAGTTTGAAATTTAAGCTGTTTCTGGCACTGGTATTATTTAATAGGATTTAGTCCACATGTTATCAAATGTGTTTTATTAAAAATGATTCATTTTGATACATTGCATAAATGAAACTTATCACACTTGTTACAAAAATGACGAGACGGATAAAAGTATAAAAAATGAGTATGGAAAAATTTCAACCCCACACTTTTATCCATTAACGTCCTTAATTAAATAAATAAATAAATAAATAAATAAATTTTATTTTGAGTCTATTCACTCAGTTATATAACTGATTTTCAGTGGGGGACTTTAAATCAAAGCGACCAAGCCAACCCTGCAGGCCCCGACGCAATCGACGAGTGAGCGATAACCAACCAAAGATCGATATTTTTAAACGAGGGAGCGGAGCGACCGAGTGTTCTCCATTCAACTCGAACGGACCTCATTCTGTGATTCTGTCTGTCTGTACGTCGAAAATCAGCCGAACCGCTGAACAGATTGGGCTGAAATTTTAAACAGACATCCGGCACGAGTTTACTGAGAACTGCTAACAAAATTAGCTAGATCCATTGCGATTTAATCCCAAAATAAATAAAAATGTGATTTTTTAAATATCGATATGCATTTGTTTAGTAGCAGCTAGCGAGACGATAACTTCGTGGCTTGCATGGCCTATTGGTAAGCATTTAGCCTACCGCACGGAGGGTTGGGGTTCGATACCCGTTCGCGTCGAACTTTTTTATATTTTTACACATACATAATATAATTTTTGAGGGGTGTTAAATGGGAAATAAAAATATTTTGTTTTATCTTGGAAATTTGTTAATGTTTCACGCTGATACGTTTTGAACATGATTCGCATTTTAAATGTTCAATTTGAATAACTAGGGAAACGAAAAAGTCGTTGTTAAACGAGTGAGTGAGCCATGTGTTGAGTACCCGGTATCATTCCTCATACTGGGCTAGATCCAGCCTTAGGTATAGAGGAGGAAAGGGGATGTTCCCGGGTACTCAACACTTGGCTCACTCACTCGTTTAACAACGACTTTGGCGTTTCCCTAGTTAATAGGAAATATGGACAGTGCGAACACCCGCGGATCAACGCCAGAATCAACAAGGCCGATTCAGAACAACTCTGAAATTTATTATGTGCTTCGTTGCTAGGACGGCTCCAAAGTCATTTAATTACATTTAATTTCACGTATTTATATCAAAATAGATTATACAAATTAAGATTATGTGTAGTAGGTACACAACATTGTGTGGTATATCTTTCAAAATTAGCTATCGAATAGCTTATAGCTATCGAAGCTTACCATATTATATAAAAGAAACAGGGGTAGTTAATATTTGCAATATGTAATCGTGGATGCAATATTGTTAGTTTGACCATATTATATGAAACATACAGGGGAGTTAACAAATATGTATATGCTATAGAATTAATGATAACTCTGGAGAATTTAGAGATACGCGTATACTAAGGAGTTCCAATTACAAGTGGACAGATGGTTCAACTGAAATGTATATTAAGAGAAAAGCAGTGATGGTCTTTTAGACAAAAGAACTCTCAATTTAAAATATATTTTCTAAATTAATTTCAAACGTCAACTACTTCTTCTACTAGTAGGATTACGAACGCTGCAAATTGTCCACACGATGTAATCGAAATAAATCACACAATTTCTAGTTCTTTAAAATGTTCGTATGTCAAACAACAAAGCAACGTAGATGGCACATTTTCTACAAACAAATCCTTTCCTAGTGTACTGAAACCAACAGGGAATGTAATGCATGCAGGATAATAAGAATAAATCAAATTAACCGCCAGTTTTGTTCTAGTTGAACAACCTAAACAGAATATTTAATGCAAAAGTGCATTAATAATGGATGATGTCTCACATTTGAATACGTGAAAAAGGAACAAATGAGACCAAACTTCTAGGTTAAAAAAACACAGGACAATATTGTACAGAGTAAAGAGTTAAAAAAAACTGAATTTTTAAACCCCCAGATGTTAGAATGTGAATCTCTGCTGATATTAAACCCCTTCGCTTACTTTAAATTTCCATGTGTACTCGTGTGCAAACACGTTCGCTTTGTTCAAACTGGCAACAGATGCGGACAGTATTAACAGCTTGCCTTAAGCGTTGCGTTTACGAAAAACTGAATTCTGGGTTACGAGAAAGCTATAAAAACTCGTCCAGTTTTTAGAACATCGAGATTTGTTTGTTATGTACGAGAGGGAATTTAATTACTTAAAGTTCGTGTATTCATTAAACCAAAAATTGGATGTATGTGCGTTGCAAAAGGAGACATTTGGAATGTCTCACACCGCCCAAAACGAAGATTAAACATTGCGTTATCGTAAACTAGATTTAAAGGGGATATTACCCCCAAAATTATTTTTGACCAAATAATCTAGAGCATAATACTACACTTAAATGACAGTTTAAAGAATTATATCTTGTAACTGTGATTTTACACGAATTTTTCAATTTTTTTGGTTATGAAATTTGCGAAAGGTGAGCCCAATAATTTTTCTGATGATTTCTAAATTCTTAACTAGTTAGCCTGAATGAAATATATGTTTTGAGTTTAGCGGGTAAATACCCCTTTAACAATATTAATACCAAAGACTAATTAATGTAGGTTAACTGTTGGTTCATTTATTAGATTTTTTTTTAAAAATCAAATCATAGGGTTGTTTCATTTCCCATTTACTTTTGAAGACAATTTGTATTTGTAATGTATATTATTAATGAGCACGCAAGATTACCACATGCTCTCTTCATGACAATCTCACCTTAAACATCAACGAAATTATGCATGGTACCTTTAACGAAGCTAATGGCTCAAAAGATAATTTATTTTGTATTTATTTAGTATTAAACGTTTATTCTATTCCGTTAAAAAACTGATTTACAAAGGAGGACCACAACGTAAATGGAAATGTGAAAAATACTTCAGTTTCACTGTTTATCACAAGCTCACTTATAAAATAAATTCCGCACCAAAAAAATCCCACTTCAAAGTGAAGTTTAAACATTTATTCAGCATACCACGTAGAATAGTTGAGAGCACAATTCAACCATGAACTACGAAATGAAGTGAAGTTTCGTTATGTTTCGAGTTTGAAAGCTTCAAGTTGCCGAGTCTAGATTTTACCACCAACTTCTGCTGGGTTGTGGCTACCTTGAGAATACTTCTACGGTTCTCTTGAGATACTCACCTGAAGTAAACTTTCTACCTTGGAACTTGACTAGTGTACTTTGTAGTTAAGCGATATTCCTCAAGGGTGCTTGCATATGCGAGAAATATCTGCGTCACACAAGCGGGTATAAATTATATATGTCATGATCTCTTGCATATCAGATGAATGCCAAAGTACTAAACGACCAAACCAGTGACATAATAATTACTTTTGAATTGTTGGTGCTTTGTAATTCTGCATGAATCAAGTTTCTTTAGGGGTGTTTTCCTACTATTATTAAGCGAGCGAAGCGAGCGTTTCCATTTGACTCTGCCGGAAAAAATAGTCACTGGTTTTGTTTTTTTGTTTTTTTGTTTTTTTTGTTTGTTTGTTTGTTTTTTTGTTTGTATGTCTCGCGATAACGTTCGAACGGAGGCTCGGATCGAGTTGAAATTTTCACCATCCGCAAGCTTTGTTCTCGATTGAATGCCATTAGTTTTGTGGCAAAATCGTTCAAAAAGTTAAAAAGTTACATTAAAGTTAATCGAAAGTTTTTTTTTCAAACTTCACGGCGACAAAATCTGAGATGGCCAAATCATTTAGAATGTCCGTCCGGTCACGAATATGTTAATTTTATTTTGATCTGATAAGTAGTGTAGATGGAAATTACATTATAACAAAGTACGGTTACCATGGCAACGGAAAGTCGTGCAGCTTTTTTGGCTCATGATAGCGGTCGAACGGAGGCTCGGATCGAGTTGAAATTTTCACCATCCGCAAGCTTTGTTCTCGATTGAATGCCATTAGTTTTGTGGCAAAATCGTTTAAAAAGTTAAAAAATTACATTAAAGTTAATCGAAAGCTTTTTCTTCAAACTCAACGGCGACAAAATCTGAGATAGCCAAATCATTAACAATGTCCGTCCGGTCACGAATATGTTAATTTTAGTTTGATCCGATAAGTAGTGTAGATGGAAATTACATTATAACTAGGAAACGCTCAGTTGGACGCGTTGATAAGCGAGCACGTGCTATAGCTAGACCCACATTGCACATTTTTATAAATTTTCAATTTACGACGTTCGCGTTTCCAGTATTATTTATTATTGCCAAGGTATTTGGGTAAACCCGTATGTAAATCTTTACTTTGTGGATAAAATCCACCGCCATCTAGAGGACCTTGACTCATTGGGAAAAATATTTAAACTCTTTGGTGACAAATAATAGACTGCTTCCTCGAAAGTATTTTGATTACTTTTAGGTGGCAGTGCATTTGAAACTTCGCGCGTCTTTTCGTTGCCATGGCAACGTTACTTTTGTTATAATGTAATTTCCATCTACACTACTTATCGGATCAAACTAAAATTAACATATTCGTGACCGGACGGACATTCTAAATGATTTGGCTATCTCAGATTTTGTCGCCGGTTAGTTTGAAAAAAAAACTTTCGATTAACTTTAATGTAACTTTTTAACTTTTTGAACGATTTTGCCACAAAACTAATGGCATTCAATCGAGAACAAAGCTTGCGGATGGTCAAAATTTCAACTCGATCCGAGCCTCCGTTCGAACGTTATCGCGAGACATACAAACAAACAAAAAAAAAAAAAAAAAAAAAAAAAAAACAAAAAAAAAAAAAAAACAAAACCAGTGACTAATTTTTCCGGCAGAGTCAAATGGAAACGCTCGCTTCGCTCGCTTAACAAAAGTAACGTTGCCATGGCAACGAAAAGACGCGCGAAGTTTCTAATGCACTGCCACCTAGAAGTAATCAAAATACTTTCGAGGAAGCAGTCTATTATTTGTCAACAAAGAGTTTAAATAGGTTTTCCCAAGGAGTCAAGGTCCTCTAGATGGCGGTGGATTTTAAAGTAAAGATTTAAACACGGGTTTACCCAAATACCTTGGCAATAATAAATAATACTGGAAACGCGAACGTCGTAAATTTTAAAATTTAAACAAATTTGCAATGTGGGTCTAGCTATAGCACGTGCTCGCTTATCAACGCGTCCAACTGAGCGTTTCCTAGTAATAAGGAAATGATTGAACCAATTATATGATGCAACATATACAACTCGTACTTTATGTGAGATACCAAAGGGAGAGGATTCGATCCCCACAACCATTTCCTAAAAAGACGGACGATTTGATATTTGTGAAGTTTGTACTTATTTTGTTACTGTACATAACCACGTTTACCACGACGAGACACGTATTTTATTATCCAAATAATAACAAAAACACTTTCATAAAATATGTTTATTAGTAATGATCAACACTATATATTATTAACCTGATCTTTGAAGTGGTAAGTTTTTTGACACTTCAGGAAACATGACCGACATTGAAGTGATTTCATCATAAAGTTCACAACTTTTTATCATCGCATCTAAAAACTGAATATTGTTTTTGAAATCTTGGTTTACAATTTGAAATAAAGTTTTAAGATCCTAGTTGTTTAATTGCAACGCTATGTTACACCTAATGGGTTTGAGCTACACACACTAAGATTATCCCGTCCTTCTTATCTTGACTTTGTGTAATCACCAATGGTTTATTTTTTCCATTTACCTAGGCTATCATAGTTAACAAATACAAATTGACATTCTTAATTCTTCTTGTCCGTCTTGAAATGGAGTATCTGGTTAATAAACTTTTATCCCGAGACGTTAGAAACTTCCCCAGCTGTTGTTCCGGCTCCAGACAATGCGTTAAACCTATCTAGTTCTTGACATTACTATGCTAAACTTTGCGCTAATGACCAACTCTGGCCACTTGACTTGACTTGACTGGCCCAAGTTCCTTTCACTCGCTGGACTTGCTCCAGTTTACAATGTATGAGCCCTAATGAGATTCTCCTTGTACTTTTTCCTCGTCACTCAACCCTTTCACCCCCGCCCCCACCCACCCCCACCCCACCCCAGGCCGCTGTATAAACAACGATCAATCAATGTGTCCCTGCGCCCCTTACGTCGATACACACATTTTTCAACAACTGTATCACAATGTTATCTGTGTTTCTTTTACATTTTCCCCATTTAAAGCGTCTTCTTAATAAATGGAATAAACATTCTTCACTTGATAGTTTTATAAGGTCAAGCTTCTAATGTTTTTCCTAGGCTGTTGTCTTAATATGCATACAAATTATTTCGTTCGGGTTAAGATTGAATTGTAAATTTAAATCCCATCTAAATCCAACTTTATCTTATAAAGAAGCAAGCCGTAATGTTTTTTTTAGTTTGTATGGAGTAGGCCTACTGTAACTAATAAACATGTACATAAATAAAGTCGTAACATCTGTAATATTAATTTACGATAGAAGACACGTGTAAAACACCGAACAGCTACATTCAATTTAATTCTGCCTGTTGATTCCTCAGCTTGGGGAATAAAAATAGTTTTACAAAACGCACATTCATATTATATTTTTCAACAATTGAATTATTTTATATATTTATTTCACGTCTATCCTATTTAGTTTTAAAAAATTACAAAAGGACAAGTAAATAAATCTACTTACATAATTGTTGATTCAAATTTCATAAATTCCGACACATACAATACAACATTACATTAGGGTCACAAATGTTGAAATGTGTTAGTACGAATAAGTTTCAATTAATAACAGTTTGAAATTAAACACATCTTTAGTTAGTATCTCAAGTTTGTCTGACTTAAAAATCTTTAACTAAGGATGTAGTTATTACTACTCAGAAACGATAATGCAATAATCTAATATATATAACTTGACAATATATTCTTTTGTTGCAATTAATCGGTCCAATGGTTTCATATTTTTGTAACGACTTATCACGACTAATTGTTGTAAAGAAAATAAAAATAAAATAACCTCTTTAATAAGATGACCTTTACACTTGATTGTCCTGCACTTTTGTCATTATCGAACGTGAGTGAACGGTAGCGCGAAAAAAAAACACACAAAAATAAATGAAAAGTGCTGTGCAGAATTTTGACAATGTAAGATAATTCAATTACATATGCCAAAATAAAAAACCTCTTTAATAAGATGACCTTTAAACTTGATTGTCCTGCACTTTTGCCATTAGAGAAATATACACAGAAGTCAACTATTTACACATTTTAAAATGTGTATAGAAGAGACCGAGAAGCTAAACGACAAATGCTAAGAATGGCTAAGTGTAGGATTTAACCTGTTAATTTCCAAGAGAAAATACCTGCCATGAATAGGGTCACAATTGTCAAAGGGATTACTGCTGTCCTTAATACAGAGCGCTCTAATTTAGATGCATTATTCCTATTGTGTGACCGTACATTAGTTGTGCATTAGCACTACACGTGTAATGCAGGCTCCTTTGATCTGTCTCGCTCCACATATACATAATGTAATCTCGTGAACTGTGCAATGTTGTACTGTAATTGCTTGAGGCTAGCATAATGATGAAGTTCTGTTGCATACATATAAATAGATACGACTGTGTACAATCAGGGGTTAAGTGGCCAAGTGTACTTACTCATAAGTGGGTGACGTGGTTAGCTCGAGCTACAATCGGGTTCGTGCATTTACGTCATAATTGAAAACAAGAAGATATTTTGAATGTAATAATTTTAAAGTTTCGCGACTCAGTTTATAATTAAACACTTTAGCTTTGAACTTAAGTGAGTGGCGTTTTGAAATTAACATATTAAAATAAAACGCTCTTCTACGAAATAAAACGTTGCTTATAAAGACTTTGTGAATTCTGTTTGTTTAAAGCCACGTTGATAGTTAAGCGTAATTAATCTATTGTAACGTATTTTATTATGATTATTTTATTCAAATAGCTTTAGTTATTGATTAAATTATGATGTTGCCAAATATGTACCAAGTAGTATGCACATAAATACTGTGCACATTCTTGAAAAGAACTAAAGACTCTTTACATATTTTTGGGTAAAAGTGTAGATATTAAATAAAATAACTAACAATCCGTTAGTTAACCACTTAAAAACAAGTCGTCTTGAAAAAAATAAGTTCATTAATTGAAACGTTAAGAAACAATAATAATAATCATCATCATCGAAATATTGTGATTAAAATAGAATATAATTTAATGCATTTAAAAGATTTTAGTCTAGATATTTCGAAGGCGTACTGAACCTTTTAAAAACCTTCATTTGCTTATTGTTTATTGTTTGATTTGGTAAATCAGATGTGTTGCATATTTTAAAAGATAAACATAAAGATTACCAGAGTAGTAAAATACTTGAATGACGTTGAAAATGTGTCTATAACTAAAAGGCAATCCCCACTTACCGCCCCCCCCACAAGTTGTCTGTAAGAGTGAGAGAGAGATGGGGCTACCTCGAGGCAATACCGAACACTGAGGAAACTCACCTGCAAAAGAGAGAGACAAAGAGTTAGAATTGTCAAACAGCTTGAAAGGTGGATTGGAACACACATATTGGCTTCGTAAACTCTGTTTTACAGATGCGTTGATATTTACGACGTTTTTTGGTATGCTCTAACTTCTGTTTCGTTTAGACATTTTTACGTAAGTAAAATTTTCCAAATATATTACGAAATGTATACATCAATCTCTATTGTTGTACCGGCTAACTAATACACACATCTGAAAATTGACAATTTGAAATACAATTTGGTTATCTTCAAAGTGAACTGCTGATATTCTAAGTAACAATTATATTAATTAAAGTGTAAATTAATAAAAGTTGAAAATGCTATCGAGATTTTTTTTATTGTACCGGCGCTCAAAATCGCATAGCTTAATTTATGTAAGTACATTACCCACTACGTTACGGGTAGATGTTTCTCCATTAGAGTGTGGAAAATCACAGAAAATCTTATCCTTAAATTGCAGTCAATTGTCCCTGGACATGTAATTAATTTTAAAACATAATTTTATACACAAAGGTTTATGTAGTACGGGTAGTACCCGATCTTACCAAGTTTTTTAACTTTCAATAATAAACGCATCATAATACAGTTACTTGTAGTGTTGAGCACATATACGCTTAGAAATTGGATCCAAAACATCTTAACAAACCAAACATAATCCCGTGTGATATAAAATAAAATGACGAGTTGAAGAAATTCTCTTTTTAGAACGTATGGCCAAATTAAAGCGTTTTAATAGCTGGGAGTGTTAAAAGTATTTTTACCTCTTTTGGTGGAGGTGCCGGGTCCGATTTGTTTTAATTTTGCAACTCAAAATATTAATATTTAACAGAGGTAACCAAACAACCAACATAATTATTCTATTGCCGTGAAATAACATCGTTACTTGCTTCACGAACAAGTAATTAGAAGGTTACTTTGTGTTGCTATTTACTAAGAATAAACATTTGAAGTCTAATTCATGCTTTGACGAGTTATTTTGAGACGTGTATTTGAAAAATAATAATTAATGACAACAGATGATGCACGTTCAATTTTATTTTTTTTAAGGATACATTTATGCAAAATTTAAAATTGTTTTTCCGGCGTTCAAGAAGATAACACAGTATTAGTTTTTGTTTTTTTTCACATGATTAAAAGTTAATGAATACGTTTTAGCTTTAGATTAATAGATTAAGTTTTCAGAACTATTGTAGTATACTTAATTTTTTAACAAAGCTTGCTTTTTACCAAGGTTGCTAAGACACATAATAATTCAAATTACTTTTCATATTTAATACAAGTTAATAAGTAAAATTGTTAATTAACAAAGTCTCTATACTTAACGTGTTAAATGTGGAAGCTAAATGTTTTTGGTGTAGTTCGTACAAGTTACCCAAGTCCAACCCGGCCGCGTGCGATGAAGCGATGAGACCACGGCTCCATGTCGCGTCGCTTCCGCAATGATTGGAGATTAGACGTCGGTTACAACTATCACGGATCTAAAGCCGCTTGCGATGTGGCTGCAAGGCGGATGACGTATGATGGAACAGCACGACAATAAGACGGATGAAGCTAAGCGCTTAGCGTGGATGTCTGGCTCTATCAACGTGTGTACATGGCTCATTACTCCGGGGAGTACGTTACCGTTTCCAGTTCAATTTGTTAGAAATGTATTCCGTCTTAAAATATAAAGATTAACTAATATGAACATGTGTGAGAATCTAATTGTTACTACCTGATTAAGAGAAAAGACAACATTCAATTTGTTCGGCCACCTTTTGATTAACATTTTTCTTAAACTTCACGACATTAATAAATAAAGTTGAATATACAAGTTTATAATCGTAATTTGTAAATTAACCACAAAATATCAATTCATTAATTAATTAATTGATAAAACTGAATTTACAAATGATTTTTAAGTGCTAAGTTTCGTCATATTTTAAAACCACAAAGTACGTACGAGATTTCTGATTTAACGATGACTACTGTTAGAAATGTTGGTGACAGGCTTGCGTTTATTAATTGGATGAGCGTAGCGAGCGAAGCGAAGATTCCATTCTACTACACTGGAGAAAAATTCCGGAATGTTTTTTTTTCTTTCTTTCTTTCTTTCTTTTTTTTATATTTTTTTCTGTTTGTCCACACGATTCCGGCTAAACCGATACTCCGATTGCGATGAAATTTTATATTGGCCTTCGAAATCTTTGAACTTAGAACTGCCACGTTTTTGAGCGCAATCGGAAAATTATTTCTCATGAAAATCGCAATTTTACGATTTTTTTCGATTTTTAACAAAATTCTTCGATTTATAAGACCTACATGCTTTATCCGATCGTAATGATTTTTTCACAGAACCTTAATTTCATGAATTTATATATTCGTGTGAAATCTGAGCGCTATCAAATAATTATTTCTTATGAAAATTGCAATTTTACGTTTTTTCCTTTTTTTAAAATTACGATTGATTAAAAATTTAAAAATTTAAGTAATTTTTTTATTTAATTCAATTTAATTTTAAAAAATTCAACATAGGTATGATTTTTTCACAGAACAATAGAAAATCCGCATAACACATGGCAGCTCAATGCACCAATTACGCTCATCCAACAACGCGGCGGGACTTAAGCGTTTTCCTAGTAATAACCATTACGCAAATATGTATACGTAATTTAGACTTCATGACTGCTTGTATAAACAACTTTCAAGCTTAAAATGCGATCTTTAATTATATTTATTTTTATATTCCCACCATTATGAGTAAATCCAGTACATTACACTATTTATATGAGTTTTCTATTTAAGAATAAGAGTAAGAAGAAGGAATACTCATGTTTGAAATAAGTTGCACCAGGTTTGGTGGAGGTGCCGGGTCAATTTGAGCGCAATATTATTGTATTGCTCTTGCGTATGTCCGCATATTGCATGGGTTTTTTGTAATTATTATTCTTCATCCTCGTCCATCTCCACTCATCGTCTCGAATAGCAATATTGCATTAATATATACGTTAAGCAATATTTCATTAAGAGTCGTTAAACAATAAAAAAACAATATAGTGCGTATACTATACGTATACAATTGAGTATACTCATGCAAATACACCCAGTTTATCAAATTTATACGGCCACACCTAGTTACATGATGTGTATCCACACCGTTTATTTATGAAACAGCATTATTCATCTTTTCAATTGTGGTGCAATTTGAACTCATGCAAGTTGGTACGACTGTTTTAATTCTCAAATGTGATGAATAAACGTTACATGTACAACATTATCTCATGCGCGCTAACAAAGAATGTATTGTTTATAATGTTGGTGAAGCAATAAACATTGAAATTTTAATGCAGTTTGTCAATTGCAATTAAATACTTTAAGCCAAATTATTTTTGCATTTGTTGTTTTTAAATGTTTACACAACGGGAATAACATGCAAATGCATTCAAGTCTTGACCGCTCTGTAGTTTATATAAATATTATCATTTCAACCTGAAATCACAGGGGACGAACATTAAGCCATGCGATGTTTAATTCTCACGGTCTCGTTACCAAATTCACGGAATAAGTATAGCGCGTTACTAGTTGTGTTCGTTAATATTTCAAACATGGGAATACCAGATTGATTCCTGCTTTCAGCTCTAGAGTACGCGCGTACGTATGCCGCCGAGTTTCACTGCCGTTTCAAAGTCAACACTTATTAAAACATAACGTTACATGAAAAAAAGGTAATAATTTATATTTAATAGAGAAGCTTGATATTATGTGTTTTGTTTCTCGACACGAATAAAATCATGAAAAACTTTCGTCGTAAATAAAATATTGCCTGATGTTAATAAATCAGTTTAATTTATAAAAAATAAAAAATTGTATTAAAATCGATTTTTGACCATGATTGTTTGTGTATATTGATGCATGTGTTAAAATGCCTATACATACAACCAATTACATTGTCTTGTTGGTGTATTATACCAACAAGCATAATCATATATTTCTTTATCTTTCCCAATTTCCAAACAAATTAACATTCATATTATATGCGGGATCATTTGTTCCAGTGATTTTAAAAGCTACTTTAGCTTGCTTAGCTTCCCATGAGCCAGCCCGACCTGACACAACTTCATCTGCCTCCTCTTCATCTGACAACTCTTCCATATCCCTCTGCTTGTTTACCAAGTATCTACATTTCTTACGATCTTACCACCATCTTCCAAATTCTACATCTACCCCCAAAACTTATTTAAATCAAATCTTTTTTTTAAAATCACACAACCAATGTCTTGAACGGGGCTTTAATTTAATGCGGATTGAATCAACCATTTTGTCACAGACACCTTCGACAAACGAATATTGCAACCGATATAATTTTCCTTATTCGCCATTGATGCATTTTAGTATTTATTTTTCACCTCGTTGCTAAAGTTTTAAGTTTAAGTTGTTAAAGTCACCATTAATTAATAATACGCTACCTAAAAAGTAAAAAATATTCAACTTGAAGTTAAGAAGACTTAAGTCACTATTTATTGAACTCTTAACTTTCTACATTAATTTTGCATCTCCATAATAATTTATTCAAAACATCATGATAGTTTCATATTACTTTTTATTGTTTCCTTTTTAGTGAGAGAAAAATCGAATATGTATAAAAAAAATTTACTGCTAATAAATCATTTATCTTTACTTAAATCAATCCGTAAGTCAGCTGTTATTTTACTTCATTCGTGGTTAGCCTCTGAGTTTTCAAATACAAAATCATAAATTCAGTTTTCTTTCATTTTTAAAATGTGTCTTTAGATTGTATCTGGAAGTGATTTAGTTGTCTAGCGCACATAAAGGCAATCTCACCCAGTTCAGCGACCATGCACTGCATGTAAATTGTCGTCTTCTGATAAATCAATATCAATTTCGAACACTTGCAAGTAGAACACAATATATTTCTCATCATTTTAACATGTGACTTAAAGAAGTAAGTTACAATACGTACAATTTTAGTGGAAAAACGTATGCTATACGCTTTATCCCATATTTCTTTAAATTTGCAACAAAAATCATATCTCTTTTAATAAATTAAAGGTCGACGGTCGTTGCCCGCAGCCAAGCGCATGCGACTGCTTAGGCGACGACGAACTCGCGACCCTGTATACAGCTACCCAAGTTGGGGGGTTTTCAACTATCTGCACACGCCGCCCCGAAAGAGTTACAATCTTGAAACTCGGTATACGACCTGATATGTGGTCCATGACCTACAAAAAAAAATCAACCCGATCCGATAACCCAATCTGTGTTCAAAAAGTGTCTCAAAATCGTCGAAAACCTTCCAGCAGCAAATTGCTTGACCATGAACCAAATTCAATGGCCAAACCATTTTTTTATGATTTCGAGTTTAAAATTTTTAGTTTTTTACACAAAAATCGTTGGCTTGGTGCTCGTCAACAGGCGATATAATCGCACTTCTTTTCAAAGCGAAACTTGGGAGAAAGAATGAAAAGCTTGGTTCAATTTCTGTATCTCACAGTATTCACAGTCGAAGACTTTTGAAGGAGAGCTTGGCTGCCGTTTTTTTTTTGTTTTTTTTTTACAAATTTTTGAATTTGTAGGGTGTTGCTTTCACTTGAAACAATGAAGTTAAATTTGCGTCGCAGATGCTAGATAACGAGACAGTTAATATCGGTGTAGAAATATTTATTAAATCACGTGAAGCTTCGATGAATATTAACTTGAGAGCTGTTTCAAATTAATCAAACACTCTCAATGTCTAATAGAATAGTACTTTATTATAAATTTGTAAATCTTTGCCATAGAATTTAATTACATGATAATATCTTGTTGTATTGTGATATTTTATTTAACATTTAGTATTTAATAGCTTTTTTTAAAATAAAGCATTGTTTGTGTTTAAATGTCGACAATATGGACAACTTCAAATACTCGTAATGTGTGGGAATAAATAACTTACTAGGAAAACGCCAAAGTCGTTGTAAGACGAGTGAGCGAGTCATGTGTTGAGTACCCGGGAACATTTATATTTAAGTTGATTGATATATAAGGAATAAGATAACCCATAGGGTTTTGAGTTTAGTTGGTATGGGCGCGTCAACATGCAGTGTTGTACGTGTTGTTAATATTTATAGCAAAATACGTTACGATTTAAAGTCATGAGATATAATTTTTGTTTGTTATTCGAACTGGAGATGGCAATGATTTATTTAAAAATTACCATTTGTAAAGAATCATGTTTGTGGCCACATCCTTGTCAACAAACAATTCTTAAAGTCTCTATCAGGTAAAATATCTCCAAGAGGGTGGCTAAATAATTTGTTTTGTTGCTCAATCAATATTCTACTAAATTCCATGCACAAAAGAATCGACTAATGCAGGCTTTGATGCACAAGAAATAGTGCAATCCAGTCAATAAGGTAATACGCAGAATATAATTAAAATCATATACTATAGTTAGCCTTCTTAATACTAACAGAGGCAATCTAATCTAACTTTACGATTTGTTTATTGTTTTATACTTTTTGTCTCTATTATTTCATTATTTGAGACGATGGTGATGATGATGGTGAAGGACAATAAAAACCCAAGCCTTATGCGAGATACAAACATGCGTCTCCTGGAATAAAACGACTAGAACCTCTGCGACCCATTACAACAATAGTCATCTCTTGTATACTTGCTCTGAAACAGTTAGAACTTTGAATATCTTTCCTCTGTAATAAAATACTTTTTGTCTTTGGTGCCTTAGAAGAAACAAACTTTGAGGTAAAAAGTGGCTGTTATAATATTATAAATAAATATTTATACTTCATTAAATTAATACGTTTTACTTAAATTTACAAAATGTATAAAAATAAAAATATAATATTAAAAAATAATAACAATATTGCAGGCAGTGACAGCTATAGGAGGCTGTGAACAACAATTTACTAAATTATATTATTAATTGATTATTGTAATTATAAATTATAATCTATTCACTGTTATAGTGGTTCAATGATTGTTGCTGAAATGTATAATGTAATATTCTGCATGGTTAAGCTCATAGACGAACAATAGGCCTACAGATGACTGTCTAGTGTCTACGACCGACGTGTGGATCGCTACAGACCGGGTGGTAACTACGTTATTCTCTGCAGATACTACATAATATGGCTTCTATTCTGGTGACGCCGAGGATTGTTGCACAATTTCGACCACGCACTGGTATATTATCTACAAACGTTACGAAGGAAAATATGGCTAATTGGTAATATCTTTAGGCCTTACTTACACACAAACGTTTTTGGTTTATTGATTTTTAAATTTTCATAGAGCTGTATTGTGAAAATTGCAGTGACTCTTGCATTCATAGTTGTAGGCCTAGTACCGGTCTAGGTATATATATCGCTTACCTGTTCCATCACGGGACAGGTCGGCCAGTTTAGCAGTGCATTAGTTCACTGTACAGTTTCCTGTATGGCTGTTAGATCTAGAATAGCAGGGGGAGGGGTAAGTATAGTGGGTGAGCCGTGCAGACTACACGGGGCTCGCCCGGAAAAGCTGCCCTGTCTAGCTACCCAATCCCACATCCGTGGGTAACGGGCGCTGGGGGCAGCAATGAAATGTGTAGTAGAGGCAGCTCGACGGTTGCCCATCACACGTGGCGAGGTTATCCTTGCCGACATGGGCCCTGGGGAAGATTAGTAGACCCCGGGTAGATTAGTAAGTCTTTTGGTCTTGCACAAATTGTATTAGTAGATAGTTAGGTGTAAGGCTTGTTTTGGTTCTTTTGTAACACACGGAAAAGTGTACCTAATAACTAATAGCAGGTTGGGTAACGAGCTTTGAACTGTCCTACACACTTAACTGTTAGCGTAACAGGAGATTAGGTGTAAGACTTTTGTATTAAAATGTGTTTCAAATGTAACTATACTAGATTAGGTGTAAGCTTTTATAATTGTGTTACAAATAGGGCAAGAGTAACACACTGAACAAGTACTGTGTAATCATTGCTGATTTGCAGTTTTACCAGACTTAATGGTTTGACTTTGTACTGCCATACCCCGTCAGGCCCCAGGACAGTTAGTTTAGGTTAGGAGGTTCAGACTGGTGTTATAGGCTTTTGTTATTGTGTTACTCAAGGTCTCAGCCTTTTGTTCTTTTGTATCACACTGAATAAGGAATGTCTAAATTAGATTAGGTGTATACTTTGTACTGTCTTACAAACGAGGTGTTGCACAGTGTATATTTGTGTTAACACATTAGGGCCAGTAGGTTAATAGCAGCTCAGGTGTAAGTGTATTGTTCATCATGTGCGCATGATTCAGAGTGAGAGGGTTGTGCCAGAGCAGAGCTGGTCAGCTCATTAACTGCCAGAAACCTCGTGGGAAAAGAAGCCTCTCTACGTCCGACATATAATCTACAGATCCAACCTATGGATTCTAATTTTGGCGTTTACGTTTACGCGTTTACGTTACGTTAGGAAGGAAAATTGGATTTTCATGGCTAATTGGTAAGTTCTTTAGGCCTTACTTACACACAAACGTTTTTGGTTTATTGATTTTCATAGAGCTGTATTGTGAAAATTGCAGTGACTCTTGCATTCATAGTTGTAGGCCTAGTACCGGTCTAGGTATATATATCGCTTACCTGTTCCATCACGGGACAGGTCGGCTAGTTTAGCAGTGCATTAGTTCACTGTACAGTTGCCTGTACTAAGTCCTAAGTTCAAATCGTTAACCGTATCAATGTGCAACCTATTATGCATTGTATTTCGGATGCCAAGTTCAATCACTAAGATACAGGGTAGTACGTTAATACACTTGCCTTACTTTGCCTGCAGTAACAGTTACCTTGTAATTCACGTGTGTGACCTTGTTGATAGAGCCTGTGATCATACATGACAGTACTAGCCGGCAATCAAGATAATGAGCATTAGTCATAAACACTCCAGCTAATTAGTGGAAACACTATCGCATAGAGCTCAACACGAATTACTATTATTGCAACCGATTACTATTAATATATTCGGTCGATTTATATTCATTCACAGCCATTTGATTTAAGATAATAGGGATGCGCAATGGATGGATGGATATGATGTGAGGTGATTATTGATATGCCCTCAAAGCTTGTTATACGTGAAATATGTTTTGTTTGTAAATTGAATGGTAATTGGCAGATTAATAGATGTCACATCACGGTGCCAGTTTATTCTGAAGGCACAACAAACAATTCTTCTTTTTACAACGTGCAATTATGTTGATTGGTCAGGACATTCATGACTTTAATAAATTCAAAAAAATAACCTTCATTTCAACTTTACAAATAATTATTTGCATTCTGTATTCAGACAGCGTCCAGGAATATTTTTCCTGTGTCTCTTTTATATTTTAATTATATATAGTAAATTAGTAGTAGCACACATAATAAGCGTAAGAGTTTGATTATGTTTAATAAATTATTGTGTTAACAGTTAAAATATTCTTAAATATTCTAATTTTTGATTTAGCAGCTAGTACAGCTCATTTAATATCTTCATGGAAAAACTATAAATGGACTTAAATGTGAGAGAATTAAAAAGCAAGGCTGGTTTATTCGCAATTGTTATTCATCACCATAGCGTTCACAAATAAGGGTTACTTATTTATTTATGTCAAATAACAAACAAATATTTTCATTATTAAGCTTCTCAAAATCCAATACCATTATTTTATTAATCGGGAAACACTCCATAGGTGAAATTGATTATATGGAAATTAATCCAAAAATTATTAAAAATTATTATTATTATTATAATTATTATTACCATTTTAGCCGGGTATCGAACATGGGTCTCCGGGCTGAGATGGATTTTGTAATTTCTATATTTACTTATTTATTTATTTATTTATTGAGTCACTCAAATACATTATTGAGTCACTCAAATACATTATTTCTGCAATTTTACATTGAGGTACTAAGATATAATAAATTTAAAATCATTTTATAAAATATAAAAGGCAAGAAAAATAGTAGAACACAAACATTTCAGTAAACATACATTTGGTTAGAATACGAACACACACTTAAAAACAATTAACCAAGGTCACTTACATAAAACAATTGCGAATTTTCGAGTAACACTTCCTTACTCTTCCTCAAGCAGAGGCTAACTGACGTCCGTGCGCTCTTCTCTCTTCGGGCTGGCGGGCAGGTTTAATGTTGATAGGGAGGGGGTGGCTGCGCGCTCTGCCTCTGCTTGAGGAAGAGTAAGGAAGTGTTACTCGAAAATTCGCAATTATTTTTATGTAAGTGACCTTGGTTAATTGTTTTTAAGTGTGTACTCGTATTCTATTTCGTTCCGGGTCAATAAGCTTTCCATATCGTATACATTTGGTTAACACTTAAGAACAATTACCATAGTTCTAAAACTCAATAGTTAATAATATAATGATGATGTACAATGAATTACCTAAACGATGATGAATTGATGATTTATAAAGTACCCCTACTGATATGTATAACGAGGAAAACGCTAAAGTTCCGTCGCGTTGATGGATGAGCTTTTTTAAAGTTCTTAGTATGCGTGGGATCTCTTTACTGCTTCAAGTTCCATTACAAAATCATTTTTGTTAAATAAGATTAATTTTTAAAAGTAGTACTAATTGCTAGGGTAATTAGAATATCAAATATCTGTAGGCCCGAAGATTGATTTATGAACGCATTGTAGGTGATTGTTGTCGAGTTTCTATAGTTACTTGTTATTGTTGTACACTTCAAAAAACTCATATTTACACCTTTATTTCTATGGATTCTGGGTAACGTTTTAGCTTTTTCTTTCAAAAGGTACTACAGCACCATAACCGTAATGTTCATGTAAATTAATATGAACATCGGAGCCCCAACCGTTTGGTCAGAATCGGCCCAAATGTCACGAAAATATCGCGCTAAAAATCGAAAAAAAATCGTAAAAGTACGATATTCATGAGAAATATTTCTTCGATTGTATCCAAAAACAATACAGCTCTAAGTTCAGAAATTTCGAAGGTCCCCTCCAACTTTCATTCAGATCGCATATGCCGTTTGCCCGGTAGAGAGCGAACAAACAGACAAAAAAACTAACAAAAAACAAAACACTCGAGCTATTTTTCTTGGGGTAACAGAAGTTAAAAAAAATCAAAACAGTAAGTGAAATTGAAGTCTTCGCTTCGCTCATCCAAAAAAGAACAAAACAGTTAATAAAACAATATAGAACCAATAAGTTTTAAAACTTAAGCTTAGCTATCCGATTAATTATTTTCGAGATGCCGAATTGATGATAAAAAAGGCTGAAATTTATTAGCAAAAATGTCAGTTGACGGAGATTGTAGAAAGGAGTTGAAAGTTGTAGGAAGACGAATTAATAGTGATTAATTTCTATCTAACCATTTACCTTGTAGACACTTAAATTCTTATTTCTTTACTCGTAAATAAATAAAGTAGATATTTTCAGCGTGAACTCTCACTGTGAAATCTAACCGGAGGGAAAGCAATACATTGTCCCCCGTCTCGTCCCTAACCTGTTTATCTGACCGGTAACGCCTGAAGATTGGACATTTTACCACCTCAGTGCGTCCGACACGATTACCGTAAGATGCGGCGTCGAGAGGGGGGGGGGGGGGTAAGAGGGGAGGGGGTCAATTTGAAGGCGCGAGGCTTAAGGGATTCGACCACATTAAGTGCCAACGTGATATAAACGATACAGATTACCTGCGTGGGACGGGATAGTAATGACGTCATCCTATAGGCTGGACATCCATGCGGGTTGGGTCAAGAGGAATTTTATTTGGGATTAAGGTTTATGTTTAACGAGAAAGTTGAACTGAGCAAAGCCTGCTAAGATATTATTATTCGGTATTGATTATCATTTTGATTAAACTTTGTAATTAATTATAAAATATGATTGGATTAACCATGTTGTGTTAGCTTAAACTATGAACATTATTATACAATATCTATTTAGAATAGACTAATCTCCAGTAGTTTAAAATAATTGTGTCAAGTTACTATGAAATTTCATGTTCAATTAAATTAATTTGCGCTAAAGCCTGAATCACAGTTTTTAATATTCTTATTAAATTGATAACAGGTTTAGAGAATTTAAAGAAATTAAATTAAATTGTGGCTAATTTTTACCTTTTATACCTCATTTTTGTGCTTTTATTTTTAAAATCATTTTTATTGACCCACTGCATAGTTATAAATAGTTTCTAAATATGCTGTAACTGTCCTATGTTGCGCGGCAATAGCTGCAATATGAACTACTTATTATAATTTTGCGATTGGTTGACCATGTAAATCAGTAAGTTTGTTGCTATCGTGTACTGTCAAAAAGATTCAAATTTATGTTTATGAATAGCCTTAAATCAGAAACGTTTCAAAAGCTTGGTTGTATGGAATATTTTTTAACTTTTTTCATCAGTCAACTACATAAAGGACATTTTTCTGAATAAGTTATTTTTTTATTATTTAGAGATTTTCATTAGCTAAAAGTTGCACTAATAATAGAGGCGGGAAAAAGAGTCATTACGTCACTTCATTAACTATTGTAACGAAACGGCCAACAATACTCTAGAGTGCTCTAGATCCCAAATATTGAAGTCACGTGCTTTTTGCGCGGGAAATAAAATACTACAAACTTTGTGCTTTTAAAGAATTTAAGATAATGACTTTTAATTGGTTTTAAATGCAGTAATGGGGTTTTAAGTTGTTTTTCTCCATTTCTTACACCCACCTCAATATTTGGAGGTAGTGAACATCCCCTATTGTCAGTTTAATGTCTTTATTAACCTGCAGATCTCTTTCTGCTGTTCAATGTAACTCATTATCAGATCATTTGCTCCTGTTCTTCACAAGCTACAACGACGCTCGATATGACGCTCTCAAGGGCTGAACTTAGTTTATATGAGCGTGAAAATACTCAAAGAACCTCATGTGGACCCTACTTACTCTTTATGACGTCATAACATAGCTAACCACTGGGAGAATAGAATCGCCTTGAACCTTAAAACCTCACAATTCTAAATTAACTTCACTAACATGCATTGTTCACATGAACTGTTAAGATTCTCTATTCAAGGAATTTCAGTGTTGTTTTTGAAAGGAAAAAGGGAGTAAAGTATCTTTAAAGCTTTATACTAATTATAATTACTTAAATTGAGCTAGTCATCCGGGGCTAATTTGGACAGTTTTTTCACTCTTTTCAACATAAAAAAATTGCATTTAAAATACCAAAAGATCACGTTTTTAACTGAAAATAAATAAATCATTACACATTGGCATGAGGTTTTCACTTATTTTTAATATTGTTTATGTGAGTATTTAAAAACTAAATTCAACAATCCAAAGTTTCCCCAGGAGTCGGGGAAACTTTGAACTGTCATATGAAAATGCAGATTTCTAAGTTATGGTTTTGCGTTGGGCAACTTATGATGATTTTATATATAGATATGAAGGAAAACATGAGGTTGGCAAAAAATGATCTTTGATAGGGTGTTTTGAAAGGAATTCATTTTAAAATAAGGAATATAAATATTTATTAACGTTTAGATATATTTACTTTACTTTTACTCTAAGCCTAGTATAGAATAAGATTTTTTAAAATTGTTTTTAAAATATATAAAGAGAAACTTTTAATTTTAGAAATGGACTGTCGGGTCATCTAATCTACGAAAAATAATTAACTCGAGCACGAAGTCAACATCTTCCGCTGAAGGAAACGTGAAACGATCCTCTGCGATGTGTCGCACAAATGTCGTTTCGTAGAACCTTCGCGGCTTTTTGATGTGATCTGCCCAACACAGTGCCTTGATAATTATCACATTAGATTCTGGTACCTGGCAAGATACAACTATCCAATTCCCTGGCCTGTACGAGGAATTAACACCTAACAGCTTAATAAGCGCAGTAGGTAGTAGGTTGTATGCCACTGGGCAGTGGTTTACTGGGCAGTGGTTCAAGATGGCGGAATTCAATATGGCGGACGCTACACTAGAGTGTGACCACTTTTAACCTAACTTTTTTACTTTCGATAATAGCTAAATACAATAGGACGAACAGAAGTTGTATTATGTTTCCATAAATCTTAATCCAAAGTAGCCTCAAAACACTTTGATTGACAGTTGTGGTTGAACCATTCAACTTGGATGAAAAATTATTGTTTGTGCATCATCACCATCATATTCCTAATGATTCCTTGATAATACTTTATTATTGAGATGGGTTAATAACTTATTGTAATAGAAAGTTGGACACCTTACCAAAATCAAATGATTTTCATCCTAACAATGGACACAGGAACAGGAAGTTAATGAGGTTGATTTTCAAAAAAAGCTCTTAAATTATATATTTATTAACATGTTCACCAACCATTAAAAAAAGCTGTTTTTGCAAAGATTCGTTCGTTTTGCAATTCGTCTTTATTGGCCAAAACAACAGCTGATGTATCATAATCCAAAGTTACCCCAGTTGACCGGTATTTAAATGACATGTTTTTGTTTCTTTATATTAAGTTTGCAATATATTTCATCTAGATTTTGTCTTTAAAGACAAGGATTTATAACAGGGTTGTCATAGTTTGTTCGAAAAGGTCAACGCATACAATACGGTAGGAGTTGACAACGTGTCTATTTTAGTTTGTCAGAATATACATGTTGCCAAACAAAACGCGTTAACCATATCATGATAATGATGACTTGAGATATTGAAAGTGACAGGAGTTGATACGTGTCAATATTTCAAGACAAGGTGACGCTTTTGGTGTTTCCTCAATGCCGTTCATACAAATCTTTACATACAAAATAGCGTTTGCAATAAAGTTACAGTTTTATTGGATGAGCGAAGCGAAGACTTCAATTTCACTGACCCCCCCCCAAAACAATAAACTTGTCTTTTTGTGTATTTTTGTCTGATAGTTCGCGCTCTACCGAGCAAATGGCATATGCGATCTTAATGAAAATTTGAGGGGACCTTTGAAATCTCTGAAATTAGACAATTGCGACGTTTTTTGGTACAATCGATAAAATATTTCTTATGATTATCGTACTTTTACGATTTTTCGATTTTTAATGAGATATTTTCGTGATATTTGGCTATATGAGAACGTTTAAAATCACGTAGATTATATATTTATGATGTTAGAGACATTTGAAGAAATATTTCTCATAAAAATTGTACTTTTACGATTTTTTCCCGGTTTTTAATTTTGTAAGGGAACTTGAAAAAGTAATGAAATCCCAATTAAAAAGGTAATCATTGGACAGAAATATTCAAAAAAAAGCTCATCCATCAAGGCAAATGTAATAAGCTTTTGTAAAGTTATATTTTAACGGACGACATAGAAGCTCAACATGAAACCTAGTATTTTATTTAACGTTGTCCAAATATAAAAAGATACTAACAATAATAGAAAACTTAATTTGTCTTGTTCTGAAATTCTTCCTTCATCGGCCACAAACAAATACCAATTGGAAGTCAGTCTTGTAATTGGATTTTATCCAACAAAATAAACAATGAACTGAGTGGATTGGACGGGTGCACGTAGTAATGGAGGATCTCGGTATAATCTAGGGCAAACATTGGAAAATAAAAATCGACCACTGCGCTGAAACCCGGACTCTTCATGCGAGTCTCATGTGGGGTCGTGTAATGTTTTGTTTTGAATTGTACGACATCCATTGGTTCAGTTAAAGTGACATTCAATCTAATTGAATCTCTCTCGTAACTCCTTCTAAGCTCAACAAGTCAAACGGTTTTATATAGGAATTAGTCCTAAACGTGAAACAGAATTGTTTGAAATAACATTTCTATCCCAAATTGTTAGTTAAAAAGTAATTTAAATTGCGTAACAATTGGAATGTTGTATTCCATAACCAGAATATAAAATGATGCTGTTATGTAATGAATATCGATTAAACGAAATTCTGAGGTTACTGAACAAAACATTATCAATATTGGAAGTTAAGACGCATTTTAATTATAAAATTGAATGAAGATACATGCAAACTCAGTAATACGCATACAATTCATGATATTTTTAAGAGGTTGAATGAGCAGTTCCGAAAAATATTTTGTTATTAACTTCAGAACGCGTTATGCGTACAGTACCACTGGTATAAATAATTCCCCACAAATGTGCACTACACAAACATTACACAGGAACATGCATTTGCTTTACTAGAGATGCAAGTGTTATACTAAACACAAATATCTCATATATATATAGGCCTAATCTAATTGTAGATATAACCTTGTTAGTGTTTTATAGACAGTTGTGTTTTTAAAAGTAATTGATTGATAGACGTAACTGAATAGAAATCGAAACAATGTAATTATATGTAAATAATATAAATTTCTTGATATTCATATCGTCAGCACCCATCTTGACAAGTATAAACTCTGTTCGAATCAACTTATGTGCATGTCTGTACCTTCTTCATGTTATTTAGAATTTGATGCATATTTTCTTTGCGTCGATGTAACAAAAGTCGACCGCAAATATTTCCGAAATCTTTAGCTATCTTCGTTTCATCTGAAGTTTTATTAGTGGTCTGCCAAGTGTCTAGAATACATATCATGGGTGACCAAACTCAGAAGTATGTGTGAGACAGGATAAACTAAGATCTGAGTTAAACTAACATAAATATAATATATTTCATTCAATTCGATTTCATCGGAAAGCGAATAAGTTCATGTAAAATATATTATGGACGCAACTAATTTAAATTAATGTTATATGCTTAGAATGATTTATTTTGGTTTCCGCAGCCAAAGCTCATACCTCAAATCACAGAATAACTCGATATTCCTACAAGAAATGTAAAATCATTTTTTTTTTGACAAATATTATATCTATATACAAACACATCATTGAGATAGAAATGTGTTTCGCAATACAGGTCACTAATTTATCGGTTAAACCACTTGTAAAGCAACAAAAAAATCTGAGATTGTGCCACTTGCGTCTAAATAAGTCCATTACGCAGATTTGTCTAACTCGTAATTGTATTTATATTATTGTTTACATCGGACCCGGCACCTCCACCAACCGACTTATTATTCCTTGACTTCCGTTTGTGTCGGCTGTAGAGCATGCTCGACTAGACTCCTGACCTGATAAAAACCTTCAGTTCCTTCATTAATCTATTTATAGATACATTAAAAAAATATAATACACATGAGCAATTTACAAATACGAAATTAAAGACACCCATCATATCATTCAGCTATTATAGCCAGAAATTAGTAACCGTTCAGTGGTTTTTAACTTGCGTATTGACTAAAATAGTAAATAAACAATATACATGTCCATGTTGTTTATTGACCTAAATAGTTGATATAAAGAAAGAGAACAAATAACACATTTTGTCTCATCAAACCCAACAATAGACAAATTTAAGAGTAAGTACGGCAGGAAGACAAAATAAAATATATTACTCATTTCTGGATTTGGTAAGTCAGGAAACACTCCCGTTGGTGGATTTTTTGGGAAAGTTTTTAACTTCTGAATTGTATTAAATATTAATATTGCTCATTGTTTTTTGTTTTTCCCCATATTACAAAATAATACATTGGTTATACAAAAGATACATCATGGTTTTGGACAGTTTAAACAAAATAAGCACTAAACTTTTATATAATCCTTAATGAATAAAAACAGTGCTTACGTAAAAAGAGTTTCACTTCTCTATTTAAAGCTCTATTATTATCATCAATAGACTTAATATAACATGGATTTTTGTAAAGTTTGATAGCAGCATATTATATAGATCCCTTTTCGAAAAAAAACTAAGCTTTTTGTTTATATTCAAAAATGACCACTGTCCTTTATTTAAACAAATTAATAATTATAACGTTTGTTCGGTGATTCGGTGATGATACTTGGACACCATGCAACTTATTGGGTGCTTCGTTGCAGACGGTATAGGTCACATTTTCTAAATTTAGCATGCTGCGTGATTTAATTTTCTTTCCCGACAAGACAAAGCCTTATCCGTGTATTACACCAGACAGAGCCTTCTGCATTTTAAGCATGAATATATTGACGTGGAACCAATGCGGAATCTAAATATAGCAATGCTTGACACAAAATATCCCTGTTTTGAGAAATAATATATTTTTTGTCAATCTTTTTGTATATTTATTTATGCATTCCACGTTATTCAAACTAAACCGAATGCTCAAAGGAAAAAAACGAATTATTGTGAAATTTTCTTTCATTCCGCACCAAACCCATAAAACTTAAAATAGAGTAAGTGTTACCACGGTGAACAAATTGTGTTACAAGATACCTTATTTTAAATATTAAATGAAGAATTAGAATGTGCATGTTTAACAATAATTTTACATATTAATGTTATAACTTTCATGAGTATTTATAACTCTATAATGTTGGATTTGTCAGTGAAAAAAAAACGCATTAGAATAACTTAAAAATTAGTTTTAAATATTTAAAATGTTATGATACTAGAATATTCATACCGAAGTTTTAGAGTTAGCAAGTAATTTACAGATGTCTTTCTTAAAAAATAAAAAATAACTTTTGCTCTGTTCTTATGTAGAAACATGTATGTTAATTATCTAGATGCCCCCTGTTTGAAGAATTAAAAGTACCAGTAATCAACGCACATAACATTTTAAACTTTTGCTTTAGACACCGCGTCTGGCTGATTTTATACTATGGGATTTTAATCTTTTGGAAAACGTATTTTATGCTGACGAAGAATTGTTTAAATCCTTTTAACAACTATAAATTTTTATAAAATATTAACATATTTACAACACAGTGTAGGATATCAGATTTCATTGCTTTAAAATATGAGCGCAATTCTCAATTTTATTAATTATACTTTACACATTGATAAATTATAATCCACGGTGGGAAACTAATTTCATTGCTTATGCGAGATTTTGTAGTATTTCTATTTACATTCGCGTATTACATTTTTGCAAATGTTGAAATATGTCAAATCCATTAAGGTCACACAATAAAACATACCTTAAGTTATTCAACACTGTTTAAACATTCAGAATTCTCTCGCAATGATACAAATTTTTTTTACATTACAAGTGTTCCACATCACTTTATAATTTCTCAAGTTCTCAATTCCTTTTTAAATAGCAACACAATATGAAAATATAATCAATTATACTGTATTCCTTCCTTATAAAGTATCAATTAAGAAAACAATGGAGTCAAGATATTTTTCACAAACATAAGTCTGCTCGAGCTATGTCTGAACATCAATTACGTAAGTTTTACACTGGGATTGGAAATTGATCGTCGTGATTACCCACTTATTCCCCCCAATTGAACCACTAGACCCTGTTGGTAACGAGTGTTTAGCACCCCTGCGCTGTCTGCAAGCTACTTCCTGTCGGCAATCCTCTGAATGCAAAGCCCTTTGTTCTCACTGCGGTAAGAGAGAATGCTTTGTGTGCGACTGCCCGTAACACCGCTCTTCGTACAACACAACAAACAAAAAGTGGGCCTTTAATTCTTGTACATCATTGTGTGCTGGTGTTTTATCACCCAAGCTCGATCAGCAAAGAATAGAACACATATATCGGTGTTGTATAATATTATGATAGTTCTAATGGTTGAATATGAAGTTTTATTATTAATTAAACTTGATTTTTGTTATTAAATAAGGTTACTTGTTAAGGTGAAAGGATACAACTTCTAAATTAAAAACACGGACTCTGACATTGAACACAAATTGATAATGTGAATATTATGTATCACATCCATATTGCTGTTCTAAATGAATAATGCTTACAAAAACATGCCCAGTACTTTTTGTGCAAACTTTATTCATACCAATAAATTTAATGTAAATCAATGTTTTATGTTAATTTTTTCATTTGTGCTCAATGAGAGGTGAACAATAATTGTAGAAAACTGTGCGAAATGCAAAAATAATGTTAATTTACACAATACATTTGTTGTATTCTTTTCTAGTACTCGCTTATTTGCTTTACAGGTTATTATGTTGTTGTTTTTTATTTTAGTTTGGTTATCAACCCTTGATCAAAGATGTACTTCTACAATTTATATTTAATACATTTTATAAAATAAAATAAATTATTTATCAACGTAAATATGATTAAACGAGGGAGCGGAGCGACTGAGTGTCTCCATTCAACTCGAACGGCTCTCATTCTGTGATTCTGTCTGTCTGTCTGTACGTCGAAAATCAGCCGAACCGCTGAACAGATTGGGCTGAAATTTTAAACAGACATTCGGTACGAGGTTTACTAAGAACTGCTAACAAAATCAGCTAGATTCATTGCGATGTAATCCTACAATAATAAAATGTGATTTTTAAAATATCTATAGCATTTGTTTAGTAGCAGCTAGTGGGACGAGAACAACGTGGCTTGCATGGCCTATTGGAAAGCATTTAGACTACCGCACGGAGGGTTGGGGTTCGATACCTATTAGCTCGAACTTTTTTTTTTATATTTGTACACCCACATATTATTTTTGAGGGGGGGGAAATGGGGAAATAAAACTTAGGTGATTTGTTTTATCTTGGAAATTAGGTAATGTTCCACGCTAATACGTTTTGAAATGATTCGCATTTTAAATGTCCAATTTAAATAACTAAGGAAACGCAAAGTCGTTCTTAAACGAGTGAGTGAGCCATGTGTTGAGTACTCGGGAACATCGCCTTTTCTCCATGTACCTAAGGCTGATGAAGCCCAGTATGGGGAATGATACCGGATACTATACACATAGGTCACTCACTCGTTTAACAACGACTTGGCGTTTCCTAGTTAACGAGGGCGAGCGACTGAGTGTCTCCATTTAACTCAACGGCTCTCATTCTTGATTCTGTCTGTCTGTACGTCGAAAATCAGCGAACCGCTGAACAGATGCGCTGAATTTTAAAAGACATCGGTACGAGTTTACTAAGAACTGTTAACAAATTCAGCTTGATCCATTGCGATTAAGCCTACAATAATAACAATGTGATTTTAATAATATCAATGGAATTTTTTTGTAGCATTTGCGGGATGGGTGACGTGGCCTGCATGACCATAGTTGGTAACCATTTAGCCTACGCACGGATGGATGGGGTTCGATACCGTTAGTTCCAACTTTTTTATATTTTTTACACTCCACATATATTTTTGAGGGTTTAAATGGGAATAAACTTAGTGATTTTGTTTTATCTTGGAAATTTTTAATGTTTCACGCTAATACGTATTGAATACGATTCGCATTTTGAAAGTTCAATTTAAATAATTATTGTGCAAGCAGAGTGAGTTCCTGTAAGGTGACCAGACGGTCCGGTTTTAGAAGTCAAAACACTGCTAACTCACTCGTTTAACAACGACTTGCGTTTCCCTAATTATATGACTGTGATGTAGAAGTTATGGATCTAAAAATACAAATAACTCGGACATATCAATAAAAGATAAATAAATGAATAAACACATTTAATGTTGATGAATGACTTACACAACTTGTACGATATTAACTTATCTCGAGGAATAATATAACAATCTTCACTTCTCGTGGTAAGAACACATCTAATTCACCCCGATCGTAAATTGCTATGTTCACAAGACTATAAACGTGTGTTACTCGCTATAAAACTACCACATAGATAGGGTATAAAACAGCCACGTCTGGGTAAGTGGCATCGGGGAACATTCAGCTACAACCGAATCCAAATACATCATGTCCAACATAGAACCACTCACAAAACACACATCTGCCCTGGAAGAAGAGCGTCATATTTGGCAATCGCTTGGTATGATTTTAGTAAATCATTCTGTTTAACTTGTCTCAATTGCAAGAAATTATGATCTCTACAACAGGTATTAACCCACAAATGTTATTATACTGTTGGTAGTACAACTTTATTTTTTTAAACAAAGCTCTGCCTTTACATTAAGGTTGCCTTAAAACAAAAAATAACAAAAAGAAATTAATTTACATTTATACAAATTACATTTAACAATAAGTAAAATAAGTTACAGATTATGAAAAAATAGAATGAAATGAAAAATGAAGTGAGAAGTATGATTTGTGAAGTATAAAAATAACAAATACTGATTTATACTTGTTACTTCTTGCTTCGGCCATATAGATGATTTCTAAAAATCAAAATCGATCCCTTTAAAGCAAGGAGCACCAAGTCATAAATAAAACTCGCATTAACTGGCATAAACAGCAGCTTTAAAAAATTGAAGTTTCATGTGGTTTATGTCAATTTCTGTATAAATGGCTAATAATTAGTTGTAGGTGTCTTGAATTCGGTTTTTAGGGGAAAATTTAAAAACATCAATACGAGCACATGGAATTTTGAATGGAATGTGTTTTCTTGTAAATCTTGAAGGGAAACTCTTAAAAAAAAAATAATGATCAAACATTTTTAAACAAGGGATTACTACAATGATACAAGGAGGAAATTTACCGAACGGTCTAGAACCAAAACACAACATCTAATAACTAAATGAATCCCACTAATCGCGAAACATTAGATTCAATGAAAAAATTGGATTTAGTTAAGAGTCTACTCTGACTGTTACAATGCCTGTTTATTAATTTAATCATTGACTCACATTAGTAACATGGCGTTTTTATTGACAATATGATATATAACAATTCCCCAGGTGTAGAGTTAGTTTTTCGTTCCGAGCTAAGTTTTTAACGTGATTTTGTATATTATTTTCCTCCACTGTGTGTCATTCACGTTGTATCACGTAGCATGGGATTTGTATTTTATAACCCAGTTATAAAATTAAGTCAGCCTGCGTTTTTTAACTCGTAAACTGACAGACATTATGTTGTGCATGTAGTCTATAACATGTATGCTACATCATTTTGCTTAAAAACTATCATAATAAGTAGGTAACTATACACTCACGATGTGTGGCTCGTTGGTCTTGTGGTTAGCGTATCTGCTTTCAATGCAGAAGGTCCAGGGTTCGATTCCCGCTAAAGTCAGAAGTTTTTTAACTTCTGATTTGGACTTAAGTCCATCAGTTCTTGTCTTAAGAGTTTGTAAACGGTGACTTTGGAGCCGTCCTAGCAACGAAGCACATAATAAATTTCAGAGTTGTTCTGAATCGGCCTTGTTGATTCTGGCGTTGATTCGCGGGTGTTCGCACTGTCCATACCACTGATTGCTATATTTCCTATTAAAAAATATCGATCTTTGGTTGGTTATCGCTCACTCGTAGATTGCGTCGGGGCCTGCAGGGTTGGCTTGGTCGCTTTGATTTAAAGTCCCCCACTGAAAATCAGTTATATAACTGAGTGGGTAGACTCTAAATAAAATTTATTTATTTATTTATAAAGCCACGGTCGAAAAAAAACATGGAATAAAAATTTGTAAAATGTATTTTAGATATTTTCAAACGAATTAGCCAAGGTACAGTTAACTCTATTCTGTACCAGCATGATTATTGTCTTTGTCAACAAACCGATATCGATATTATTTCATTTTCATCTTTGTTTCCCCAATCAGTTGTATTTGTGTTCATTTCATACAATTTGAATAAATGTCAACATTCAGTATTATAAAGAATAACTTAACATATAATCAAATTAACCAAACATTTATTTGAATTTTAATTACTATGGTAATTTTATCGGCGAAAATGAGTGTTGCTCCTCCGATATTTCACGCGCTAAAGTAAACACTCCCTAGGCTTGAGCTATGCAGCGTCAGGATAATTTATGCTATCTCAACGTCACAAAGAGAAACGCGAATCTTGCAAGTGGAAAATGTCTTCCGGAATCAAGCGACGCGAGATAAGAAATAAGAAAGACTTGCTAATGACCTCACTGACTCAACAGATTGTCTTCCAACTAAGTCTCGGCGCTACAGCAGAGGGGGAGATAACGGGACTATAGAAGGGGGTAAGTTACAGCATGCACTCACTTAGTTCTTCATCAAAATATCACAGTACTATTTGTGTGATGTTTTGTTTATTTGTTTATAAACAAAACTCCCATACAAGCGTTCACTTTTCTGTCCGTCCGTTTAAGAGTGTGTCACGTCTCACGATAATAACCGAACATGACCGCCGATTGATATGCGTTTTATCTTGAAAATACCCTTCAACAAGGATAAATCAATATATTTTTGGTGGCCCTGGTGGTAAGGGGTTGGGGTTATCCCCCTATAAAGTGTGAATTATTAAGTACTCGGCACCTCCATCATGTGTTAAGGCTGCAACAAGCTAGAAACGATAGCGGTAACTTCGATCCTCGTGTGTTTATTTTATATTTTTTCATAGCTGTGCATGGCTTTGAATGTAATATATAGCAATGCAAGTGTAAAAACCGGTTAGTAATAAAGAATTATGCATATTGGGGTAGTTTTGTACTGCATTTAAATAAATCTATAGACTTGACTAAAGTAAAATAAATCTATGTAGTTAAATGATAAATCAATAATTTATACTCGTCAAAACTAAAAATCCGTTACTGCTGTCCATCTCCGACTTCATGACTGTTGACAGGGAATCTTGCACGTTCAATACATTTCACTTCGGATGTCTCCTTGTCACTTAATATCTGACAGATCAGGGTAGGAAGTGAACTAGAATCTGTCACATCCCAAAATTAATAACTCAAACTTCAATATAAAACTTTAATATTACCTGTCAGTTGCCTGATACCTTTCGTATGTCAATGAGCTCACATTGGAATATACATAAAGTTAAGAAATACATGTAATAATACTAAAATTATATTATAATGAGAACTAAAAATTATTATAAGCTTCAAGTATATAAAATGAAACAACAATAAAATAACATAATAATAACATTCGTTTGCTGTTATGATATTGAAATTAGTCTTATTTTGTTGATGAAAACGACGTAAACAATTGTATGGATTTAATCCCGGTATGTGTACGCGGTAATGTGATTTTAATGTTTGCCAATATTTTTATTATACTTAAGATACTTAAACCATACAATTACTTCTTAATTTCAAGCTATCTGTTGAGATATGGAAACTACAATCACATTAGAGGAATGTTTTATAATATTAAAAATTATTTCGTTCGTGATATAGAATCACCCGTTATCTTGTCAAATATTATGACTGATGCACGCAATTTCGAACGCACCAGAAACTCTACGATATCGAATTTCATTTATGTGTCTGCATCTATGTAATTAGATTTATTTAGTTGTCCTCCTTTGAAAATCAGTTATTTTAACTGAATATAATAGACGTTAAACAAATAAAATAAATTTTAAAAAGTATAGGTCAAATATGCGTAAATCAAAGATTGGGTGTAGTAGATACAAGTAGACCCCATGACTTTCTTCTGGTCGTTGCTATACATCTAGCTATCAGTAAGTTATATAATAATATAATATAATCTTGTTGCGTCAGATATAAAAAATAAAAGGTTGACACAAAACATAAACGAAATTATTTAAATATTTAGTGGTGTATTAAAAAAAATCGGTCGGTCACTACTTGAGTCTGAACGCTTTATTAAAACATTTTTTGAAATCGTAACGTTTGAAAAATCAAATCAAATCAATAATAAACAAAAACACAAGTTGAATCAATTTAATTTTATAATTCAAATATTCTATACATTATGCAAAGCAGCTTGTACGTTCTTTATTTTAGAACGAAAATAAACATTTTTGCCACATTTGCATATTTCGACGAACCTTGATTCAACAACGGAAAATATGTCACTTTTAATTATTTTATACTTTCCCGCGACTAATTTAACTATCAAATTACGATTCGTTTTACGTGATTTACGTACTTTGAACGTACGTATAACTATTATATAACAATTCCTGTTTTACTGCAGCAGGAACACTGTCACATTATTTAGTAAGTATCTTCCAACTTGTCAAACTCTACTTTACTTTATGTCTTCTAATTTTAAATGCATCGTTGTATTTCCATAAAATAGATTTTAAAATGTGATTTTATAGCCAAATACGAACCATAAAACCTGTCTGTTTTCATCAAAATAGCATCAAGTGAAGTTAAATTTATACTGCCGTTATAAAATGACAGCGCTAACTATCCATCAAAAGTAATTGGGATTTTACTACTATTACAGCATTCTTCATAACATTTTATTACATTCACTAAAATTGCACTGCAGTAACGAGAAAGGTATTTTATGTATAATATAGTGTATTATATCATTTTTAAACACAGTCCCACAAAATAAATTCATCGCCATGTAGAGATTATACTAGTTCGTAATATTAAAAATTTACAACTTTTGCTGTAACTTGTTCATATGAATGTTTACATAAATAAAATATTCAAACAATCAATTTGAGCAACGCATTTAAATCAAAAACCATATAGTTTGGTTTAAAACGTTCTTGAAATTACAACAATGAATAAAACCATTATCTAAGAAACTATGTTCAATATATTGTAGAGATTTTCTACTAATTTTGGCTAAAGAAAAGTGCGTGGAATGTCCATGATCTAAGTATGTGATGACGCATGCGAATTTTCCATGATCTACGTATGTGATGACGTATGCGGACTGTCCATGATCAACGTATGTGATGACGCATGCGGACTGTCCATGATCTACGTATGTGATGACACATGCGGACTGTCCATGATCTACGTATGTGATGACGCATGCGGACTGTCCATGATCTACGTATGTGATGACGCATGCGGACTGTCCATGATCTACGTATGTGATGACGCATGCGGACTGTCCATGATCTACGTATGTGATGACGCATGCGGACTGTCCATGAGCTACGTCCACGGTCGTGCATGGAATACACCCAACTTGAGGTCGCTGGCAGTGAGGGGTCGTTGGCTGCGGCTCTTGATCGCTCAACTGTGAAGCAGGCTCGAGGTGGGGGAGCATTAGGGCACTCCTGCCAGCGGTGATCGAATGACTGATTTTTAGATTTTATCAACACGGAACGAAATATGCGCTCACGGACACCATCGCCCCCTCCCCTTTGCCTCTATCACCCCGCGGTCTATCTACCGCCACCCTCTATATTAACCGGTCGTTCCTGGACCCATCAACACAAATTGAATCAACACCGTGTATACTGACTGATTAAAAGCAAACCGCAAAAATCGCTACTAGTACAAGAATGTTTTTTTTGGTCTCTTTAATGTCTCTCTTTAATCATATTAACCAGTCTTCATTATCCGTTAGTACAGAGAAATAAGTAAATCAATATTATAATTAATCATTGTATTGTTATATATTAATTATTTATGATTCGTTTCTGGTTTGTTTAAGGAAATATATTGATTAACATTTTAGATACAATAGATATCACAAGAAAAACATCAAATAATGTGACCCCTTTATCGAAACGTATAAAGTAAGTTTATTTATTTAACTTTTTCAATCAATATAAAATATTTAACTGCTTAACAAAGTAAATCTTAATGTGTCTTCTTCAAAACCTCATAATATACGTATAGAAAGTTAATGAATAATTTGGATGAAAATAATTGATTACCTGGTCAGTGTTACTGAATAGTTTGTCTTTCTTTTAGTAGTGTTTCAAACCATCAACAGTTGCAGTTACGTATAATACTAAGCATTTCAGATTTAAATGCAATTATCACAATAGACTAACAGACATGTCTTTCCGTAAAAACTGTCAAACTTTACTCTTGTCCATAAACAATATTTTTGCGATTGCACACCAAAATATTTTCATATATTAAAAAATTATGAAATATACTGTCTTTGTCTATCAGTATCACGAACATATGGCATTTGATTTCACAATTTTAAAAATATTTTGCAGTAATAAAATTATTATATTCGTAGGATAAGTATAGTTATTTCCACGTGCTACCACATGGATGTAGAAGCGAGGATCACATCGATGTGCCAAGTGTAAAATATCGTCTGTGGTTGTTCCATCAGCCCGCGCTTAATTGATGTCGAATATGAAACTAAAGTACCTTAATATATTATTCTCTAGAGCATTCGCAAGCTGAACATTTTCAGGAAATTATTTAAATATGAATCACGTTTCCGTCAATCAAAAGTAGCTTAGTCAATACGGCTGTCAATTACAACCTCGAAACTTAATTAAAAATCATTCCGCACAAGTTCAAATGGAAGTTGAAATATGAAGTGGGGGGGGGGGGATGTGGGGTACGGTTACGCCGGCCGGATTGCAATAACCTTGGTTTTATATTATGAAAGTTAAAATATCGTCGTATCGCTATCCTGGGTTCGAACATAAAACTCAATTAAAACTTTGGTTTTACAGACAAACGCTTAATCGACCAAGGTCACAACGCCAGAAGAAAAGTTGATCTAAAAGTTTTAATACCCCTTATAACTTTTACCTATTGTGTGGGGGGCAGACAAAACCACTTAGCTTTAACTTTTTCTCGTTGGTTCTCATGTTCTCAGATTTATGTCAATTTTTGATAGTTGGATATTGTTTTTTTCCTATTTGGAATTGAAGAAAAAGTTGTTCGTGGTCTTTTTTAACATCCAGTCATAGGGAAACTGGTAGAGGGGTTCGTCAGTCAGCTATTTCCCTTAATCACAACCTTGTGCTGCTAGAAGTAACTAACTATTCAAAAATAAACTTATAACTTTCGTTGGTAAACTAAAACAAGTTTGTCACGTAAAAGACATTTCCATAAACCCACGAAAAATAAACTTTTCAAAAGTGTCGAAAAAATAACAGTTACAACTGGCTAACTTAATGCATATCAATAATTTAGCATACATGTTCGATTCGTTAAAGAAATCGATCAAAGAATGACAGTTAAATTTCAAATATTATCGTCTGCTTTTAGATTGTAGGGTATCAATAATCCTTAATCTTGTTTTTAAACACCCTCAGGGTCATTGAGTGCCTTTAAGTTGGGGGACGATTTATATTAAGGCCGAACATGTTTAACTTATATCATGGACTTGAATTCATTACTAAATGGGTTGGGTTCCTGTACATATAAGTGATACATAGAGGAGCTTCGCTCCCTTTAAAATATGTAATTAAGGAAAGTAGCAGTCGACCACAGTGGCGTATAATACGATTAGGGCGCTGGTCCAAATCCCGCATAAGGCATGTTTTTTTTTGGAATCATCTTTCATCGTCATCTATCGTCAATCATCGTCTCGAATAGCCTTAGTTCTTAAACGAGACTTTAAGCAAAAAAGTGTAACATTCTATCGTCAGTGCTATAACAACGCGATATGTAAAAAAATCTTTCACACACTTACATTGCATTAAGAGGTCCCATTTCGCATTAAGTACAGTAAAACAACGATAAAAGAACCAGATGCATAGAAGCACAGCAGCTCTGCATACATACCCGACTTTCAAAACAAATACACACACACTATACTCGGTTAGAACTTACGGTATAATTACGACTTCCAAGGCAAACTTTGAATGCCAGCCTCCAGATAGTGCGAGCGCTGTATGTCGTTACAGCCAGCCTCTAGAATGGTAATGCCAGAAAGTTTCTCCTATTATAAGTGAAGTGTACTTGGAAGAACTACGCTCATAATAGACTAAACTCTCTTTGCTTGTTGGGTTTAAATATTTACAGTTTTAGAAGGTTATACCATGGGTAGGCAAGACCTGTATCTCATTTTCATGAACAATGCACGTTTTAAAGTCTATAGTGGTTGCTATAGTAATGATTCTAAGAACGATATTAATGTAGGTTTAGAAAAAAAATAATTAATTTTTTAGAGTCTACCATCAGTAAATGTTTCAGTGGTCATAGTGTATTGTTGTGTTCGCAAAGCATCACGGGAAAAAGGTTTTAACATGCTACTTTCCGTGCAGGCCTAAGCTCTGCCGTTTAAGAGTGTGTGGCAGACTGCGGGTCTGCGGACTGCGTGATAGTGTTCTACTGCTTCGTATCTAGTTACCACAATACTTCGCATGTATCGGCGGTTGATATGGTTTTGTTATTTATTATTGACTTTTAAATTTTTATTAAAGTGAATGGTATTGTTTCTTTGTAATAGTTAATATACTGGGTATAAATGGGAAAAATAACCAATGATTATACTATTTCCAACTGCAAACGTAATATTAATATATTTATCAATACGACAAAAAAATGACTGTGCCCAGTTATTCGAGATATTCAAATATTACTACATTTGTCAAATTATTGTGTTTCAACATTGTCAACAAAACCGTCATTTAGTTTTATCTTCTAGTTATTCAACTAAAATTAAAGGAGGGGTTTTCAATTTTACTTTCATCGTTTTCAACATCTTCATAAATTAAAACAAGTGAGTACAATATTAAATGTATGTAATTCATAATGTAAGGATTTGCGAACATTAATAAGTAGATTAGTTCACGTATCATACCAGCTATATTTAACCTAACGGGAACCACTAATTCAATTTACACAGGGATTTATGAATACTTAGCTTTATCAAACCACATCAATGGTACAAACAACCGTGTAAAATGTACAATTTGGTTGTACGGCATGCATAATTTAAGTCGTGAATTTATTGCACTTACTTGATGCTCAAATACTTGATAATATGTTTTAATTAACCAACGTGCAAGTTGAAAACAAATATCTAGGAAGACATACGATCTTACTCTTGAAAAACAAAGAGAAGTAACCTTACAACTAAAAGAAAAGTATATTTTATTTGCATAATATCAACATTTTATGAAAGAGAAGACGTAATCTGTATCATCGTACATCCAGTTGGTTATTTTTTTCAAAAGCAGTCACTCTGAAATGTGTGTAGGAACTTGTGTTTTGTTTTATGTTTCGCTTGTAGAAAAATTAAACTCTAGAGTGTCGTCAAATTTGAAATATCATAAATGGGACTGGAATTGAATTCTAGTTTAGTTTTCTCTTTTATCACCGGAAATGAGGCCCCTGGGTCCCGGAAGTTCTCTCCGAGTTGATAGACGCAACTGGCAACTGGCAACTGGCACCGGGGACTCACTGTTTGGTGAACTTACGACGTACAAACAAAGCAAATAGGAATACGTGTCTCTTGATTTGAAACTCGGATAATGTGACAATTAATAGTCGACTATGACATTTTCTATGATAGATAAGTTGAACGTGCTTTATTTTATAGCACAATGAAGAAAACATCGTTTTATAAAAATTACGTGCAAAATAATTATTTTCATATAATGTCGTTTGCATAATTTTAACATTTGTTCCAGCATAAAGTAACGTTTTTTTTAGTTGTAAGATTACACTAAAATATACAAAAGTATTTCAAACCTCTGATTAATTTCACGTTTACTGCTTATACTTTACCTTGCAAAAAAATGGCCGCGTTTCTGTGGAGAACGTCAATATTTCATATTTTGCTTAGTAACCTCATTACCAATTACAATATTGATTTAGTTGTACAATAATGTTAAGCCATATCAATACTGATTTTAATTTTTCTATATTAGGTTATTGCCATAAAGCATTAAAATTCCGATTTTGTCTTGGAATTTTGTGGATTATTTATCATGATTTTTAGGCAATTTTCGGAAAAGTTAGATTTTGAATAAAATCTTAATTTTGGGTAAAATTTAAATATGAAATGCATTCCAAAAACAATATTCTTTCTGAATTGATTGCATATTTTAGAGACTGCGTACCTCAAATATCTGTATTACTGGAAAATGTATTACTTTTCTGGGACAAACCAATTTTTTCACCAATTTTAGCCTTTTGAGCGAATGCGTATTTTTAATCTTCTCTAAGAAAAATTGCACTATACGTCCCATTGAATTGAGAAAAAATGTATTTATTTTTTATTCACAAACAAAAATGGGGTCAAACTGAAAAAACAAAAATTTACCCTCATAAAAATTTAGAAATTTTTGTTGTCACATGGCTACGGTAGGAACGAAAAGGTTACCATTCAATTTTTCATGATCCAAAACAATACAACATTACACTGTATCGATATTTCAGTTAGGCTATCGAAGTTTCCTCTTTGCACACAGTGTTGCTCATTGTAGTCTCCATCGGGGCGCTCTGACGTTCCCAAAAGCTCCGTGTTGTTTTTCACTGTTGACGTTTTTCCAAAGTCTGGGATATCAACTAGATGATTGTAATAGATTCAGGTTTAATTGATTGATTGGATATTGCTTAACGTCTCATATTAATGCACTTTGGCTATTCGAGACTATGAGTGGTGATAGATGAGGATGAAGTATGAACAGAAGGGAGGAGGGGGAACCCGGTACCGGCATGTAGCTACTTCTTTCTAAAAGTACCAATAGGACCAACGGTCTAACGTCCCATCCGAAAGGACGGTGTAGCCTTGACAGTCATTTAGGTTCCTCCACTAACCCGGACTGCCGAGCAAACGTCGAGAAGAACGAAGCCGTTATACTAGCTCTCGAACTCTCCATCTGCTCTAGCCAGCGATATACATGAGTTTCAGGGCTTAGCGGTCACCCACTCTACCCCTGACCACGCTCGAGTTCGCTAAACTTCGGTGTTCGAGTGGGAACCGGTTAAACTACCTCGGCTAAACCGCTCCGCTGGCTCTGGTTTAATGGTTTTTGTAAAAGCAATTGTGTAGTTCATTTAATAACTATGTATTCACGAATTTAATGAATGCAGTTCCAACAAATCAGAGCTCTCAGGGGGTGTAAACCACGGTAGACTATCGCTAAAAATCTCACGTGGTCAAATATGGCAAATGACTGTGCAACAATCAAAACTTGTTGCGTGGACAGTCAGTTACAGAGGAAACTAGATGAAATATCTAAGAGGCAGTGCAACATTATTTCATTTTGAACAAATAGTATTTTGTGAATAATGTGAGCAAGTATACTATTATACACTTCGGAAGTGAAGGATTATCATTTTTCCCACATGCATTATAAATCACATGTTTAATGTTTCCTTGACAATATTTATGTGTTCCAACATATTTCACCCTATCTCAACCATATCATCATAAACCAACCCTCTTATTTAAGCAAAACTCTCAATCTCCGTTGAAACACAACCCCCGACTAACCACATCGCATATCTGCTTTCAATATTGGTTTAATATTTTTTACTTTTAGGGAACCTATCTTGGCCAAGGTCCAACAAAACACCAACATATAATCCAGAGCCTCACACATATCCACCGCCTTCGTAAAACACCGCTCTAATATCCAGGGGGCAGTGATTAACTGCAGAACAAACTGTTCGATAGCCTAACACGAGGATAGTACTCAGCTTTTAGATAAATACACAGAGAATTCGAGAGTGGTAATTCACCCATTAGTCCACGACCGTATAATAACAAGCCAGAAATCATAGTACGGTGCAATGTTAGGCTGACGGGAATACACGACGTACATTCTGCTCTGGATATGCGAGTGATCAATTTATGAAAATACTAACCATGTTTTAAACCTAGCAGCACGGTACATAATAAATCATACGTAATATCCTTTCTTGAGCGGATAGGCTCTGAGTATGTGTGAGGACCAATGATGCAAAACACAAAATATATATCGAGATTAAAAAAAAACCAATTACAACAATAACCCAGCATTTAACAGGGATGTTTTGCGTTTTGTAGCAACAGCTTATGTTTTTCATCAAATAGTACGGTAGATATTATTGCGTTTTGCACCAGAAGAAAATTTATAATGGTAATATCTTGATTTTGTGGCGCTTCTGTAATTTAGATTTTTTAAATTTTTCAGTGGACATATTGCATTTGGCGTCGTCACTCATCGTGTGTATATTTTGTTTAAACTTTTTTATTTGTATGGTTTTGGACTTTTGGCTTACACCAAAGTTAATGCAAAATATTACGGAATGGGGTAGAATTGTGCGTTTCTTGTATAATAAATAAATCACGTTTTAACTGGCTATGTATGCAATAATAAGTTGCAAACTTTCAGTAAGTCCTCGTTGTAACGGCAACTTGTTGTTAGAACTCACAATCTTCTTAAATTGATATGATTCAGTTTTTTCTGTCTGTTGCTAAAGATGAATAAAACGAGATTTTATTATTTATTAATTAAACGTATATTTCATTCAGATATAAACGGATTGAAGAAAGAAAAGAGAAATGATGATTTTATTTGTGTTTCAATGCTGTTTCACATAAATACTTAGTATATAAGTGCTCACTTTACAACCCTATGGTTTGTTCGGACTGTTCAATGTCGATCCGTAGGTTAAGACCGAGACATAGTTTCAAATTAAGTTTAGCAATAGCACAAGTTTGCAAATAAACTTAACGTAACAAATACCTACACATCGTATAGCTCCTTGCTTGGGCTAATTAAATTCCTTGTTCCTGAAACTGACTACGTATAGAGTTCCTCGGCTATCTATAGAGGAGACTACAATGCTCATATAACATTACTTAAATTCATCTAAACGAAAACTTAATTAATTTTCTTTATTAAACACAAGTTTCTATTATCATATAGCCGTACTCGAAAGCCGTGGTTATTGTTAGATTTTGTTTGCTGATAGAACATAGAACCACCAATCTCAATACGTGATTAAAAGCGCATCCACTTCCACCGGGCTTTGATATTTAATTTATTTACAATTAAAGCATCACAAACAAGAATTAATTAAGGTTCCCTTATTTGTTTTGAAACCAAATTACAAAACGTCTGGCATACCTACCCTTCAAAACGCGTGCACATAAATTTAATAATTCTTATTTATCTTCAGGTCCTTAATAATTCCATCGTTAATGAATATTTAAATTAAATTTCTCTATACAAAAAGGTTACGAAGAATGATAATAATATGATATTAATTTAAAAGTACAAAACTCCTACGTGGGTTTTATTTCTCTAGAGGTTTAAGTTCAGTTTAACATTTTCACGTTATTTATTTCGACTCCTATAAACAAGAGTAAAATATGATCCAAGTGTGAGAAAGTTGAAATTAGACGCTCTCTGTTAAATGACTAGAATTGCAAAAAAAAAAAATAATACACCAAATATGAGGTTCTTGCACTCAACCTGCATACCAAACGTATCTTGGACAACAGATAACTGGTTGCACTTGAAGTTTACAGATTGGAGGGGGAATATTTACTTTTTATACCAAACTCTGTACGTATACAATTGTCACACTTACACAATAAAAATCATTCAAGGTTTATTAATATTGCAAAAATGGAGATTAAATGCAAAATGTGGGTAAATGTTTTTGATTCGTATTACAATTACATCAATGTAAAATGACAGCGGTGCTGTTTGTGAGTGTGACCTATTAATAAAGAATAAATAATATAGTTAATAATTGAATGTAACCACAGGTGTTGCCTATAAAAATGTGTTTCCTTTAAAATAAATATTAAATCTTTTAATGACATTGTCACCTTAAACCGATGCAACAACAACGGTCAAATCTGCAATAACTAGGAAAATTGATATATGTTTAGTACATCAATAATGTCTCCTCGTTTGTATGAAGTTGCAACAATGCATGCGCGGATGATGCGAACTTACATTTTGAGATAAAATTTGGAACACAATAATAATAATATAATGTTAAATCGACCCATTTTTTTGTATTGTCAATATGGACATACTCAAAACATTGTATACGGCTAAACGCAGAGTGAAACTTAGTTTATATATGCAGCCCTTTATGCAAATGATGCAACTTGTAATATTTTCTTCTTACAAACATGACCCCTCAAGCTGTAAACTATTGTTAGGTACGTGAGCAAATGAATGCAAACCAACACCCTCTACAAAGAAAGTGCAATGCGTTGTCTTCAATACCCCAACAAGTAAGATATGGCTCCTTTTAAACCCTTCTTACGACTTACGAAAGTAGCCTCACGCTATCTTAATTGTTATTTCTTACGGTATTTGCAAAAACCACTCTAAGCGTCGGACGAGCGTGTAATTTGTAGCGCGCGTAAAGCTAGAGTTGCAGCGAAGTTCCACATTCAACGCCAGCGAACACAAGGCTGTGCACTGCACGGTAGATGTACAGATTAAATGTACAGATCTAGGTGCCCGTTAGGGCGCCGCAGCCAAGCCGCGGTGCGCTACACACTCAAGCACCTTATACACCAAGCAGAGTTGGGGTGATTTCGAGGTGTTACCCAGCCGTCATGTAACGTGATGTGAACTTGAAAACTATCACAATCGAGGGGATTTAGGTACCTGACAACACATGCCAAATTTTATTGGGGTATGATTATTTTGTTCTTGGTGAAAAAATGGCTTGAAACATGCTCAAAATCACTTTAAGGATGTTAGCTACTGCTACTGCCTACTACTGCCTACTACTGCCTACTACTGCTACTGCTAACATCTAATACGTCGGCCCGCGATTCTGACCAGACGGGTGGGACTACAATGTTCATATTTTACATGGACATTAAGGTTATAGAAATATAGTCTCTTTTGAAAAAAAAAGTTGAAAAAGTTTGTTGGAAGGCTTCCAAATAAAGGTTTTAAAATAAGCCTTAAACACTTGGCATACAATCAACAAGTAACCATAGTTACTTGACACTTGTTGACGGTATAAGCAGAGTTAGGCGGGAAAGTGCGATACGTAAACAAATAGCGGACATTTAAAATTTTTCTTCTTTGTGTGGAACGAGAAAAGGTGTCATTATACTCTCATAAAACAAATCAGAAACCGTCCCTGGCCTAGGCCCAGATGTGGAAAATTATTTATAATGCAAAAGTGTAGGTCTACAGTTCCATTTGGCTATAGGACTAGTAAAATTCATACTTACATTACATGTTTGACAAGCCTAGCCAACCCTATGCCACACAACTGTTCTGATATGAGCTTGCTCATCTGTTTGTTTACATAATTGCAACAATCAAATCATTTCATACAACTCGTCTTTCGATTGGCCCGCGTTATGAAGGCACTGCCATCGAGAATAAATATAGAACTTTTTTGAGCTCTTTGCTATACGCAAATCTTTTTAAAGTGTTTGGATTTCGTGATACTCTTTCAACCATAGACATCCTATATAATTGGCTAGACCAGCAGTCGGTGGTCCACTTCCGGTACAATTAGAAGCCATCTTAAAATGACAGTTTACATGTTAATCAAATGGGAGCGATTTGTGGCCAAATAGTTCTCAAGATTGCCGCCAGGTTGACAGGTAAGCATACTAGCCTTTAACACCAAATGATTACTAAATTCCCTTATGCAATCACTTCGTATTGTTTCTTTTGTTTAATACCATGCTGCACAAGCTAAAACCATATCAAACAATCCAGTAAAATACTTTATTGCATTAAAAAAGCATAAATTAAAACACCAAATCGCCATCTTGAAATGGGCCGGTTGAGTCTTCAATTTGCTACGCTCGCGCCTGTGCGGAGGTATAGGAGACTGCTAATCTAGCCTACTATAGGGGTTTAATTAATATCAATGCTTTCAACTCACAACCCATGACGTTTTCCACGATACCGTTCAAGAATACCAATTCCTTCGAAAACGAAAACGACTTCGTTTTCAAATTGCGTTTTCAACTCATCTCCCACGAACTCAAGAATTGGGGTCCAGTCCTTATACCGTCGTTATACCATGGTTATACCACCTATACCCAGGATGTACATGAATCCGGGTCTAGATATTTTACATCCTATATTGTTACTGCTAATACCATAGAATTTAAATCAACTTTGATAAAAATATTATATTTTAGCAAATAATTTTGTAATGGAACTTGAAAAAGTAATGAGATCACATACATAACAAAACTTGTAGAAATACAGCCAAACCTTACACACTCAAAAGGAATGAGATCTAAAAAAAGGGCCAAGCTCATCTACCCTTCCACATAAACGTACAGTGTCCCATAACAGCATCCTCGAAAAGCTTGGCAAAATAGAATTTGCATGTTATTACGTTTAAATTAATTAGAAAAAAAAACTTGGATAAACTATTACGTTAAATTAATAATCGCAAATTCTATTTTGCCAAGCTTTTCGAGGATGCTGTTATGGGACACTGTACGTTTATGTGGAAGGGTAGATGAGCTTGGCCCTTTTTTTAGATCTCATTCCTTTTGAGTGTGTAAGGTTTGGCTGTATTTCTACAAGTTTTTGTTATGTGTGTGTTAATATTACTTTGTGGTGTACTTCTACGGAACACAGCCTCGTTGAGACTAGTCTCGGCAGTAAAAGAACGGCGCTGTCTTCAAACAGATTGGTGCTTCAAAGTAGTGACGACGTTATTTGTACACAGACTTGAAAAGACGAAGTATTTAATGTTTTAATCTGTCCAATTAAATGTTATTGAGGTAGGTTTGTGGTGAATTCTAAACATTTAGTAATTGTCTTAATTTGTATACAGTTACAAATGGGAACTTTGAAGTAATCTACATAAAGTTTTGAAACTGTTGATTTACGATTTAATAGTTTTCTGTTCCAGCTGTTATAGAGAATAAAAAATAAATAATATTGTTCTTAATTGCTGGAAATAGATAATCGTCTCTATGAATGCAGATTTCAAATAATGTTATTAAATAAAGATATTTGCTGTTCGTCGCTTTCCTCTAAGAGCTTCATAAATAATTACACCCAAAGATTTTATCAAATAGTGTTTTCTTAACGCATTGACAATTATGAATCATGGTTTAGGTGTTCATCATAGTACATTTCCAATCTACATTTATCGCAAAACAGTAAAAGATGTACTTATTTTGGTGATTTGGACCTTGTTGGCATAGGTATTCTAAATTAGTAAAATGGAATTTATTTGTGAGGAGGCTTTCAATTTCATTCTTACGTAATAAAGCTATGTCTGTCCAGTAAACTTATTAGGAGGAAACCTTCAGAATTAAAATAAAAAGGTTTATGTGCAATCCTCATAATGATCCATTTTGGTTTCTTTCCATATAAAAACGTAGAACTCAATGCTATGAAGTTTAAATATTTAGATGTGATAACCTCTAGTCATAGCAAAAAAATGTATTTAAAGTCTATACCCACTAAGTCACAGAACAGATTTTCAGTGGGTGACATTACACTTTAAGTCGACCAAGGCAACCCTGTAGGCGCCGACACTATCGACGAGCGAACAACGACCAACAAAAGACCGACATTTTTTTTAGTATGAAACACCGATCAATCAAGCTGGACACGATTCCACCCGCGGACAGCACCAGAATCGACAAGGCTGATTCGGAACAACCTTAGAATGTATTATCTGCCTAGTTGATAGGACCGCTCCAAAGTCATTGTTTACAAACTCCTAAGACAAGAACTGATGGACAAGTCCAAATCAGAAGTTAAATAACTTCTGACTATAGCGGAAATCTAACCCTGAACCCAATGCAGAGATACTGTAACCACAAGACCAAAAAAACACTCAAAAACCATGAAAATCTACTGTTACATGCTAACACAAATAAGTTAATTTAATACATTTATGTAAAGTTTCAGACATACGTGACTCTCTAGGTATTCGACAATATAGACGTTAGTTGTACTTGTAAACAAGCACTTGAAGTATCCAAAAGATGGGGCAAAGCTTGCCGTTAACATCATTCAGTCCTGTTTGGTGGAGGTGCCGGGTTAAGCTCACTAAAATCAGTATCGAACATGTTGAGGTTATGTAAACAAGAAAACGCTAGACGTGACACACGCACAGACGGACGGACAGACAGAAAACTGATCCATATTGGGGAGCTTTGCTATCTCAAAATATGGCCTTGGCAACACATCAGCAACGCACAACGTTTCATTAAACGGTGTTTCTAGCATTCGGACTGCATGTAGCATCATTTTCTGAGGCATATTCTAAATGTTGCAATAATTTTCGAAGTTAAATTCAGTTATTTTTATATTTGTGTACCTCACTAAATATTATTTTCCCGTGCTTTCAGATCACCACTGGGTGTGCAAAGAACACACTGACATAAGTACCCCAAGTTTCAAATTTTCCTGACCTAGTTATCTTCTGAACTCAGTTCACAAAGATTGACGGTATTGGTTTAGTCATGTCTGTAGTAAGATTGATATAAGTTCCACGTTCAACATACTTTATGGTAAGTCAGCGAAAAGAAATATGTTACAAAACTTCTTCATTGACTATGTTTTATCGGTAAGTGCATAAGGTAGATATCGTATTAGTTCTATGAAAGTACTGTGAGGGGGGGAGAAGAGAGGGAGAAAGCCAGCGTGGAAGTTTGGAGAGGTGAGAAAGATAATGTAAATAGGGGTAGTCAAGGAAAAATCCATGTACAAAGGTTTGTGACGAGATTAAATTAGATTTAATATATCGTACTTACATTTTATAAATGAAACAAAACAGTGGACTTCTAAACTCCTTATCTCATCAGCTGTCCCACACTAAAAGTATGCACTGGTTATTTACTTTTATTTACGAATTTTTAATTTTTTTATTACGCACACTCATATAGTTTGCGCACATTGGAAAACACAGTTTGAATACACCCATTCAAGACGGCCATTCCCTACTATCAATCACACACGAACACTCATTTAAGCAATGAGTTTATCGTATCGTTGAAATAATGCGTTTATTATTAAAACATTTAATGAACAATGGTCAATGTTGTGGATTATTTAATTGCTTTGAGTTATTTAAGTCATGTTGAAATGAGCTTGGCCAATATTTTGACATTGTTTAAAGTATTTTTTTAAAATTGCCATATGAAGGAATCCAGAGAATTTTTTCAGGCATTCTGAAGCAAAGTTTGAATTTCAAATTTAAATTAAAGACTATAAACTTCGGCATGTTATCTACGAATGCTCTTATGTGAATGTGTCTTTCAGATAACATGTCCTCGTCAAACCATTGGAAGGTCTGTTTACTATCTCACTCGCTAACTAGTTAATGGACAGTGACAACTTTGTAAAAACAATAAGTCATGCTCAGCGCAACAGCAGTTATATCTTGGTCTGCCAGTGAAGGTAATGTAAGCCATGAGGTTTGTCAGTATCGATCGAACAGTTGTCACCTGCGTTATTGTATTTACAAAGGTGTCGATGTAGATCGAGTATTGTCTAATGAGTTAGTAAAAATACTCTGCTACTACTAATGCTCGTCCAACAGCCGGAATCACTTATATATGTATTTACTTCTATATGTTATGTATGTATATGTATTTATGTGTATAGTGTCTATGTATTACGACCGAAGAAGGCAAAGCCGAAACGTCTCTTCACTATTTAATGATTAGTTTGTGTATTTTGTTTTGTGTTAAACTATGGCAGCCACCTCTACTCTCTATCCGCATTGATAGTATATGTTGTGTATGTTTCTTATCTATGTACCATGATGGTTATGCTGTTGTATGCAAAATAAAAACCTAACAGTATGAATACAAGGTTTTTAAACATAAGCCCGCTTTATTAGTTTAGACGTTATTAGTGAATGATAGCAATTGCCATAAAAGTTTGCCTTGATAGCTCAGTTGGTAGAGCATCGGTTCGAAAAGCCGGAGGTTCTGGGTTCGATCCCCAGTCGGAACAAACTTTTATGACAATTGCTATCATTTAATAATAAATAAGTATGTGCAATTAATGAAGCTTTCTATAAGATACACACGGCGCAAATGTAGCGTCTCACCCACTTGAATGTTGCGTTTACTTTCTAGAAGCACGTGTGTTTCCCTATCTACGATGAAAACTCTTTTCCTATTCGGTTTGCCCAACGAGGTGTAACAAATTGTCGCTCGTCGAGAACCTAGTTTTAAACAAGTGCCAACGTCAATGGGCAGTAAATTTCGTAAGGAAATATTGAGGTTCTTTAACACATCCATTTTATGATGAATAATTTAGCGTGGTAAACTCTTTTCTTAAGAATAGGAAGTCTTCTGTAATTTCATCAAAAGTTTCGCGGGTGGGGGGGCCCCCCCCCCCCCCCCCCCTCCCCCCCACCCCCACTTCCAAAACCCTCTCCCCTACCCGCGACGCCACACTCTCGTACGCTGCTCAATGCGTGCATATTCGCCCATCTCATGGATAAACTTAAGTTAAGTTTCAACTTTGCATTAATCGTCATACTCATTTTTGAATTTATTTCATTGTATATAAATGGAGGAATCCGCTTTGGTGCAGTGCTTTTGGTTAGATACTGACTTATTAACCGTCAATATTTAACTCTTATTTTTTATGTATGGTTATTGTGAATAATTTGAATTTTATTATAGTGCGCTTTAGTGCCACATTTTACTCTTATGTGATTTATATCGTCAAGTAACAATCGGCTAAAAATTATGACAATTTTTTGTGTCTCCCAAAATGTACTCACTTTAAAATGTACTTCAGCGTCGCCAAATTTGGACGAACTAACTTACCATCAACATTTCTTTAAGTTTTCCGTTTATTGATGTTGGCATAGGTTAAATAATAAGTACTACAATTTCCTCCATAATTGACTTCTTTAGGTCCAACATTTTGGATTAGTAATACGTGTGTGGTTTTCCTTTTGGAATATTTTGCTCTCATTTCCTTCTAAATGCAGTCATCTGTAAACATTCTACAAATTGTTGATTTTTGTTCCGTTTTCGATCCCAAAAAACAAACGTTTGTAATTTTCCGAAAAGCATCCGAGCTAGTTTTGACGTTTCGTGACTGCGTCATGCACTATCAAATTGAAACCTCGATGCTAGTACAAAATTAAACTTTTTCCTATATCTCATCCGGATAGTGTGAAAGGCATAATGCCAGCAGCGCTCAGTCTGACCTCGCCAAGCACATATTACGTCAAAGTAGTTTTTGCCTGCGAGAATTCGACGTCTGAACTCTGAACACCGTATTATTCTCTAAACCAAGCGGATTTCTGTTGATTTTGCTTCTGAACTTTTTCCTACGTGTTTTTTTGTTTTCTTTTGTTGCTCTCATCAGAGTCCAAAGCGCCGCCCCACATTTATTTATCGGCGAATTCTTATCTTCTTCATTCCCTCACCACATCTATCACCCGCGTTTTTCTACCAACGTGTGATTCGGCCTTACCTCAGCGTTGTTGGCTCCTGGGAATAATCCAGCACTGCCTCAAAACACCATTTGTAAAATAGCCCGCAGAGCTCAGTTCCCCAGGGTATGTTTCTCTAATTAATCTGTATTGCTTAATTGTTTAACCACTCAGCTAAGCCTCCGTGTTTAAATTGCATTAAGAATGTAAAGTACAGTTGTGATGATTAGCAAACTAAATGCTTTGTTTACAATGCCAGATGCTACGCAAGCAAATATAATCAAAGCCTAGAAACTATTTGCATGCATTTTGTTAGTATTTGTGACCATTTAAATGGAATTACATTTGAATTAAATTAGTTAGAAGTTGCTGTAATGCTAGTGATACGAACTTTGATTCTACTGTACTATGTGTTATATCTTCCCGTCTTGGTTCGGGACCCCCGGCTCTACTGATCGTAAAAGGCGATGAAAAAGATTAAGTCCATCTTGCAAACATCAGCTAGTACAAGAGGGAATATTTTACTTCCGATACTAGAGGCGATCTTACAGAGACCACCCCCTTACATTGACGACTTCCCCGACGACGACGACAATGACACCACGAACGATGACAAAGACAATGACGACAGCGACGTGAGAAACCCACCCCCCTTCCTTCCCCTACCCGTAGCTGGCTCTGACCAGCATGGGACTTGGCTCACCGCATTCCCTAGGCTGCGCATTATGACCTAACGGTTGACGCGCCCTGATAAAATCATAATATAAAACAGTGTTAAATCTCATATAAAGGTTATTGACAATGCTTAGAATTACGAAATTTCTTATCATATTTTAGACAGTTTAAATATATTATGGTTTATTTTCATTGCTTGTTTTACCGTTTAACGATTTAAATTTTTTGATCACAATTAATATAATATACGTATTTTAATTTTACTGCATTATGCTATTTTTATCTCCTTAAACGAGTTTATTTCATTTGTTGAGGCACATAAATATCATGAAAATGATCTATTTTTAAATTTTTTACTGTTATTAAATATAATCTAATTCATACACTAGGGAATTTTTTTTTACTTTATGTCGACAAGAGACAAAATGTAATTTCTGTTTAGTACGCTTCATTCTTAAATCATTATATCATCTCAAATAAAAATAACTCGAAGGTCACTGGTACTTTTAGGAAGTTTATTGTGATGATCAGATTGGTCGAACCAGAAACGAAAACACAGTGTAAGAGTTTTCTTCTTTGGCGCTTGCTTTTAACGAGTTTAGTTCAATCTAGAAAAACGTTGCTCGCTCAATGGTCACTTGAGGACTGAATGCTCAGGGTAGAGATAACAATGAATTACAAAGGCACCAAAGAAGAGAGTTTGTGCTGTTCTCGAGGATGAAGGCTTGGTGGATTAATATACCAGGGGATTGAGAATGGGAAATTGTTATGGAGACTTTTAGAGAAGTTGGGCATAATGGAGCAAAATATTGTGGCAGCTCGCCCAGAAAATGTTCCGAACCTTATTATTTGAATCTTCATCTGTCGAAGATCATAACTTGTTTTGTATTATCCAAGACTTCATTGAAATGTGCTTATAAACTGTTGTTCGAGCACATCATTCTAGTAAAACATAAACTTTTTCTAGGTCATAAATGTATCAATCGATTCTTTTACGAAAAGCGATATATTCATGCTGGGAATGTAGAAGTCAAATGGCACCACATGTTTAACAAAACTTATCTCATTGTCGTTTTATCAAAAATAGTAATCGAAAAACTCGGATAGTCTGTGGAAGCCAATATTTTCTAAAATTTGCGATTTATGTAGTACATCTCTAATTGATGATTTATCTCGTATATAAACATTATTTCTATCATAATTTTGTTGTTATCTTTAGTCTATGCATGGTCTACATTTTGCAAACGTGTAAGATTTGAAATAACAGTAGAAGAATTTAACTTTAGTTTTAAACAACACGCACCTCTAAAACATGTCAAATGATAATTTAAATTCTGCTAGAAGTTTACATTATTTATTAATAGAGTGAGTAAGTAGGCGACAGAGGAATCTGATAGGGATAGTCCCTGGTTCAAAATCTGCTTCTTACAGTTCTTTCAACAAGGATGATAAAATGCTGTTGAAAACTCTAGGAGTATAGCGACACCTTACCGGGCATCTCCACCACCAACCAACAACGTGTACAGTGTTGGCTCGAGCGTTATGCGTGCGACTCTGATTCGGGAGGTCCCGGGTTCAAATCCCGTCGAGACCGGAAATCCTGACTGAAGGTTTTTCTGAGGTTTTCCTCAGTCGTTAGTGCAAATGCAAGGGATTGAGTCCTTTTAAACAGCCCTCGGACGTCCCTTCACAATTGTTCTATCCGCAACATACCTATTTAGACACCTGAAGAGAGGCATGAATTGCAACCTGGGCTGGCTTCCCACAAAAAATATTCGTTCTGAAATATATTAAAAATCGATCTTTTTTGTATTGTTGCTTATTGTTTAAAAAATGTATGTTACAAACTATAATCAAAGCGAATAAAATATATCAAATTACTTAAAGGGGCTATTACTCCGAAAAAATATTTTTACTACATAATGTTTAGCAAAATACTACACTAAAATAACCGTTAAAAAATTATAATATTTTCTAACTGTGATTTCATATGAATTTAAAAAAAAATTATCCAGAAAATAGCAAAAATAGGCGTTTTGGGAAATGTATTAAGTCGGCTTTAACCTGCTTCTTTTTTTATCCACATAGATACTAGAGCATCATACCAATCTAAAGTGGCCCTTTATAACATTGTGTCTTGAAACTGTGCACAAATATACACTCAAACACTAAAAAAATATGCATTCAAAAATCACACCCCTTCTTGGTAATCAGCCTATTTTGACCGAACCACTTGCCCAAATTACAAAACAAAATATAGATGATTTACAGAAAAGGCTGTAGAGAACGACAATAATATCCAATGTGTTTTTAGGATCAAAAACTCGAAGGTCATGGGGCGTAAAGATCGCCCCAGTTATTTTTCCTTTATGGGAGATTTTTGCCGATGGGACGTAGCTCGAAAAGTACCAATTTTGACCATTTTTGGGCTCATTACCCAATAATTTCTGTGATTTCAAATCATAAAGTACTGATTAACATTTAGTTTACGGTATACCCTTTCAACTTAACGAAAAAACAACTAGATTCTTGTGGCTTGTGCTATTTTTTGCCCAAAATAGTTAATTTAGCTTTGCGTTTTCTATAATTATACATTTTGATTGAAAGTCATCAACAATCACACGTACAACAATACAAACTGGTACAAAATTACTAAGATTCAGAGTTAAAAAACTAGATAAACACTAAGGGAAGTTTGAGATGTACATTTAAATTTTCGTAATTCATCACTTCGTTGGAGATGGTAGAGTAAAATGCTTTTTTTTTATGAAAGTGTACTGACATGTAAAAAATGATTGATCTATGCACGATTTAGCTTTTAAGAAGAATTCGTTTTTGTTTGTGAGTGCTTCCTTTCCATTTGCTAAATTAAGACTCCAGAAATGGATTCCACGTTTGTAACAAAACAAAATATTTTGTGAGTTGGTAAAAACTGTACGGTTTAAAAAACATAGTTAACATAATATATTAGAAGGTTCTTTATATCTTCTTCAACTCCCTATTTAGTATAGTTATTTGTTTTATGTTTAAAGTCGTCGTCGAGTTAAAAAAAACTGTATTAGTGCTGAGTGAAAGTTAGAAATATTTTTAGTTCAACCATGAATTTTGAAAATCATGTGGTTATAAATATTAAAATTTGGAAAGGTTTTTAAAGTTAGCCCAAATTGATATTATCGTTATATAAATGCGATGAGATCTCACAAAGATATATTTAATATAATGACCGAAGTAAGTGGTTTAAGCGTACCCCACTAAAAATCAGTTATGTGAATTGAGTTCATATTCTAAATACGTATATATTTACTTTAGCGTACTAGATTTATAGTTATTAACTAATTTCAAGATTATACGTAGTTATTATTATGTAAAACATAATTTGCCCGTATGTATCGTAGACGAAACGTGGTCATGACCATACAACCAAATCTCAGCAAAGTTGATGAATTTCAATGTATAATAGGAAAATGTAATTTCTCAATCGTTGTTGACTTTAAAATATTATTTATCTTTATATTATATAGATTTTATCTTTTCTCAAAATAATGAAATCTGTGAAACTAATTTCATTTGAGATTGTGTGTTTTAACTTGAATTTCGAACCATTATTTCTGAATAAATCATCTTTGCCATGCATTGATTCATTTCACATTCTAATTTCTACGAAATTCTTCTCTTTTATTAAGTCATCGGTTATCGCCAAAACAAAGTTTGAAAGACATCTTTCAGAAAAAAACTTTTCTAATACTTGACACAAAAATCGTTAAAACGAAGATTTCCCGAAAGTCATAAAAGACCTCGGTATAGTTTCAGTTCTCGGGACTAATCCATCACAACGACGCAAAGCTGTCTCGTTCATCACAGCTTTCCCTCCCATCCCTTTGAGCGACAGCCTATTCCTATTTCCCGCTTCGCGATTCCACTTGATTTTCAACAGATAATTAATTTCAAAATTATCGATCATCCTCCCTTTCCACTAATGTATTAACCTCTTCGCGCGTAACGTCATGGTGTATCAAGCGCGTCACCCGACCCAATACGCGGGATGCTAATTCGCTGCTGAGCCGTTAATTGAAATCAGCTGTTGGGAACAGCCTGACCCACGCTTAAAATGATGGTTTTAACGCGTCGGTTTAATAACTCAATTACCAGAAACATAACGACAAGTAATTGATTTCATGGTGCGGATCAATATTTTGGGGGGAGAAAGGTCACAATTATCTGATGTGTATGGTGAAAATGCGTGTGGTGCGTAAATGTGTAAATGCGTAAGGGGTTAATTAAGTTTCTATAGCAGTTTGAAAGATTACCAGGAAAAGGCTTACCGACTTCTAAATTAAATTAATATTTTTTTTTTTTGTATTGTCGTTGTACACATTAGGCCAAGCAACGAATGATTTTTTTCTGCAAAAATTCCGGGTGAGGTGAATTTTTGCACATAACTTCCAAAAAGTGTTTTTAATAAAGAGAAAAAAGTCCTCGAAAATCGGTCTGTAGCGTTGGCCGCCATATTGGAACATGTTTGAACAAAAGTGGTTGTTTTCATATATATTCAAAATGGCAGAAGATGGACAAAAAGTTTCAATGGCAAAAAAATGACCCTTATTATTTTCTACAAAAAACGGTTTTTACCATATTTTCGGTAGAGATAACGGTAAATATACCACCGCTTGGGATTATTACAATATTATATCAATTCATTAAGCGGAAAGGGGGGAGATGAACTGAGAACATTCCTATTTATGATTTGTTGTAATTATATACTTTAATTCATTAACAACACATGAGTCTACTTGAAAATAAGGCATAAAACACTCAATTGTTTCGTAGTGAGAAGAGTAGATACTAGTCAGAATAGGATTCGAGTTATGCTTGCTAAGGAAACGTGAACAGGCGTAAATTATTAGTACTTGCTCTACTACATAGGAGGATTAGTAGAAGCTAACCTTAATAAACTCATTATATAATTTAAATTTTTAATAAATTAGTCTTCGTCTTAAGTAAAGATCTAAACATCGTAGGAAACTAAATTTGATTAAACCAAACTACTACACCATTGAAGGGTTCTTCAAACAAGATCTTGGATTGACGATAAGATACATTGTAGATTCAAGTTGTCTAGTTAAATTAGAGATCAATGTAATGAATAAATTCATTGTCCGTTTGTGCATAACTTAGTCATTCAAATGTGAAAATTGTTTGTTCTGAGTCTAGCTGGTATCTGATTAGTTATGTTTGATCACTGAATTTTATGTTTGACTATGTTTCGTTCTTATATAAATATTATGATATTGTTATTTGTAAATCAGCGCAACAATCTTTCACAATTTTGATTGACATTTAACTATTATACGGTAATGTATAATATGTACTTGTCTGGAATAAAAATTGATTGAATTGACAAAGGAGAATTGTATGTGAATCCCTTACCTTGATAAACAATTAAACTAGTTAGCTGCACGATATATCTTTCCGTAAGTGGTTAAGTCCTAAAAACATAAGTCAAAATTTTGCAACACCAAACACACTAATTTGAAGTAGGATAGTTTCTTGTTATACAATCATAAGTGAATCGATTAATCGTTTGTGACCGTCAAGTTTTCATAAATTAAAGCCAGAAACTTATAAGTTACCTTCGCCGTCTTGACTTGAGTAATGATTAATCTTTTAGAACGAGTGTTCGTTACGAGCACTCTCTCGATTAATATTAGAAGCTTTGACAAGTCGTTGAAAGCTCTCAGGCTAAGAGGTGACAAGGAACTATTATAAATGTTAATTCGGAAACAATTTATTTTAACAATTTTAGAAATTGGCAATTAATATTGATAGGCATCGTTGCAATTGAGTTGGAAATTCGTTGAATGTGCCAAAGAAAATTGGATATCAAATATTCCTTGCATATATAGAGCTAAGTCGCCTGTATGAAACACTTCACCGAAGACAATTGTAAAAAACACAAGTAAAACAAATTTCCAAGGTCACACACACAAATTTAAAAAAATTGGGATTTTTCGAGTCCACAACGTTGCTGTTTTTCTAATGCGTTTGTTGACCCTGGTCCATAAGTTTTCATACATAGCTATACCTAAGATAACTATACTGTTTGCCGTCCGTCCGTCTATGCGCGTGTCATGTCTTGCGATAAAAACCTTACATTGTTGCCATTCTACAAGGATAAAACCATGTTTTTAGTAACGCTTGGGGTAAGGTGGAGCTTGCCTTATTCAACATTGGTATATCTGTTTACCTGTTTACACTTTTACGTTTGTGTAACATTTCAATAATCTGTTGATTAAGCTGATTAGCTTCGGCAAGTTCGGATGTATTAAACATTAAAATAATATTTAATACAATCTCGATCAATTATAAAATACGGTCGATTCCATACGTGAGTTTGTTCCGACAAGCAAATTGAGAAACACTTGCATTTATTTAAAGTAAGCTCATAATTTTCGCATCGAAGTACAACAGAAGTTTCACACGATTTTAGAATTACGTTCTTGATTCCTATTTAAATGATACCTCAGTACATTTGCCTGTTCACGTTTTCCTAATAAGCATAACTCGAATCCTGTTCAGACTAAGAATCTTCTCTTCTCGCTATATGTTTGCGACAATGTTGTTTATGTCTTATTGTTGTTTTAAATGTTGTTAAAGAAAAAGATAATTACAACAAATCATTAGTAGGAAGTTTCTAAGTACATCTCTCCCCCCCCCCCCCCTTCCGCTTAATATATTGACATAATATTGTAATAATGCCAAGCAGTGGTATGTTTACTGTCGTAGATTGCACTTAATATTCTAGCACAACTGTCCCTATATTTGCAAAATTTGCGTGTCACTTGAGTAATATGAAACCACTTCTATTGATGCCTGCTACAGCGTCATCAGTTTTCATCATCACTATGGACGTTAATTTGTCTGTACTTTGAATAAATATCACCAATAAAATAACAATTTTCTGCTTATCTTTGGATTTAACTATTGATTTCTTGACTTTTACTCTAACATAATAATAAGTAAACGATTTTTTCAAAAGATCGATTTATTATTGGACTACTTAGGAACTGAAATAACTGTTGGTAAATGTGTACACGTTTTTTTATGAAGTGCCTTGAGAGCACAGGTAACAGCAACACTGCCACACTACCAATGTACACTGCCCATGTATCATAATATATTATTACTATATTTCATAGGCTATGACGAACAAACTTGAGTGTGTCGGAGTTGTTCATTTTGTTTATTCCCAACATACAGACAACGACATGTTTCGTCTGGCTAGGGTCGCTGTCAAAGGCTTCCTTCCTTCCTCCAGTGCAGGTAACCTGCCGACTAGAATTACACACGAGCTCGCCGCATTACTTCCTGCCGCTGACAAAGTCAATTGTTCCCAGGGGAATGTATTACAACATAAACTAGGAACGGTTCTCTGTTTGATCAAAGGGTATTGTTTACACAGCTCGACGGCATGACGACATACAGCCAGACTAGAGACTGTTGCAGATTTAACTATGTAATTACTAAAATAACAAATTAAAATTCCACCTACGGGAGTGTTTCCCGACTATCTAAATCGAGAAATTAAAATTATTGTAAGTATATATTAGATTAAAAAATGTTTCTATAATATTTTGTAGTAATTATTTTGAATCAAATTCCAGTATTAGGGTAAGATGAGTTCTAATTTTCTATTGAATGTAGATCATGTCATCTACAACTTAAAACATAATTAATAATAATACTATTTGTATTCAGAACAGCTGTTCAAGGAAGGAAATATTATTTTTTAAACTGAACGCTTTTATGTAAACGTCTACCAACTCAGTCACATAACTGACTTTCAATTTTTATTTGAAAGAGATATGTTTCTAATACAGTAAATGGAAGTAATTGAAAAAAAGTAATTTCATCTTTATACAGTTCGGTAGATTAAACAATTATTGAAAACATATTTTCATTAGTTTGGTGTATGTCGTATATTAACACGTGTCAATTAAAGAGGTTTCTTTTTTTAATAATATAACAATGATATGATCACAGTGTAAAAGCTACGGTTTGTTCCGATTTTATTGTGAACATTCAAAACAATATAAATTGAATAAGTTCGTTTGTTGATAAATAATTAAATATTCCCATGAGATGGAAATTTAAAATACAAAGATATAGTGAGGCAGCTTAGCATGAAAACATTTACACGCCGGACAAAAGCACCAAATTTTTACCACGTGCTACTTAGGCCCATAGCTTTCAATTTTTGATAGGAACCAGCTTTTCCGGCGGCCATCTTGAATTTTACAGCGGCCATCTTGAAATATAAGCATTTTACCAATATATCCGCTTCTAAACCACTTAGGATCACAATATTGGTGTGTAAGTATATATTTTCGGGGTCAGGGAATACAAATGGACTGTTTTTTAATGCATTATACTATTTATTCATTAATAACACAAACATTCTAAATTCATACAAAAATACACACACATTTATACATTCTGTTAATATGTTACATGGAGTTTTATATGATAGATACCATGATGATGCCACTGATAAAAGATGCCGTTGCTCATGCCGTATTTAAACATTAACATCCGCACAGTTCCGTGCAATTCCAGCCTGCCTTTTTGCATGCACATCTACCTCCACATCCACTTTGGCTCTTACAGTTACATTTCACCAATTTGCTACAAATGCCTTTGATGCAACAGGTAATGTGTTCCATACAGGAACCCACGATACACTGTATCCATTCAGTGTCCAGCCCCAACCTTCTGGATCAGGAGCATTCTGTACACTGTGCTCACTGGTGCACCATACTCCTGCCTGGTATGCAACCCGCTTTGAGTGCTGCAGTAGTGCGTCCCTAGTTGGGGGAAGTTTCTCCACTGTCTTACTCTTCTGATAAAACATCTTCTTCCTGGCCTCATGCACATGTTCTACGTCACTGGTCTTATCATCCAAGATAAAGGTGAAGCGTTCTAGGAGTTGGAAATTTTCATCATCGATCTCAAGCGTTGTGTAAGGGTGAAGTGCTATGTAAGTAAAGACATGTGTCACATAAGGATAGCAATTCTATGCATCCCAGGCAGACTTCTTACCTTGTCCGAAAATGCAGATGTAGTATCACATCCCGTGAAGCTGTGGAAGACAGGAAGGGCCAGGGATTTCTCTCTACCCAGCTTCTCGTAAATAGCATTAATGGAATGATAAGTGAAAGTTTTACCTGTACCAAAAGCAAACTAAATCTTCACATCTTGACACAAAGTCAACAAGTGATGAAATTTCACCACAAGGCCTACATCTGTGTCAACAGTACGCACCATACAGTTAGTACATCCATTCTGAAGTGCATGCCTGCAGGGTTGGCTTGGTCGCTTTGATTTAAAGTCCCCCATTGAAAATCAGTTATATAACTGAGTGGGTAGACTCTAAATAAAATTTATTGATTTATTGATTTAAGTGGATGAGCAGCCGGGTATCTGCTTCCTCGTGATCACATGTCGGCATGCATCTATTAGTACCCCGGAGAATAACCGAGGCACCAGAGGTCACGATAATTTCCTTGTTTTAACGCATTCACTTTACAGAAATGAACGCAAAAAGTTCCTGCTTTTCGGTGGGGTCTCGTAAGAAGTCAGACCAATTGAGTGGCAGCTTGTTCCTTCCCTCAACCATTCTCCGAACACCATTTCCACGCTTTTCTCTTGTGGATTCTTTCAGGCTGTTCCGAATGTATTTGTCCCACACTATATCAACTCTTTTGCAATTTTCTGGTTGTTTAATGATGTGTGGATTTAAAACCTGATCAGTATAATCATCAAACGTCACAATATTGGTAGTTGGGAGGAGATGCACAACAGCGGCTCCATCGAGAAGCTTTACATCAATGGCATCAGGAGGATCGTTTGGGGAATCCTTGTCCAGAATGTTCATAAGATCGGACTTCTTTCCTAGTCGCAGTTTTCCATCGTCAGGTAGTGAAGGGGGAAAGGATAGTTCTCTTGGCTGAAAAATGTGGTCATGTCACTCGCCCTATGCTGCATCACTATGTATAGGCGAGAGAACAGAGAGACATCGCTCTTGAGTAAGGATATCTTACCCTTTTGTTTTGTCTTAATCGTTTGTGCAGCATTGCTGAACAGAGGAAGAGAATTCTTATTGATTGGTTCATAAATGAATCGAGTACGATCAGTTATTACTAATTTGCAGAAATTGGCATACTGATCCTGTCCCAGAATCTGCACTGTTCATACAGTATTTACTACAATTTTGTACAAAACTATTCTTGTGTCAAGAGCAAGTAACTCATCACTGTCATCCACAAAAGGGTTTCAAAAAATTCAAGATGGCCGCCGGGGGAGCTGGTTAGCAATAGTCTATTTGTATTCTCTGACCCCAAAAATATATACTTACTTACACACCAATATTGTGAACTTAAGTGGTTTAGAAGCCGAGATATTGATAAAATGCTTTTATTTCAAAATGGCCGCTGTAAAATTCAAGATGGCCGCCGGGGTATCTGGTTAGCAACAGTCTACTTGTATTCTCTGACCCCAAAAATATCTACTTGCACACCAATATTGTGATCCTAAGTGGTTTAGAAGCCGAGATATTGGTAAAATGCTTACATTTCAAGATGGCCGCTGTAAAATTCAAGATGGCCGCCGGAAAAGCTGGTTCCTATCAAAAATTAAAAGCTATAGGCCCAAGTAGCACGTGGTAAAAATTTGGTGCTTTTGTCCGGCGTGTAAACATTAACCCCAAATTTGACGTTAAGCTGCCCCACTAATAACAATAGACGAATGTTGTGAGCTAATTATTGCCTATGTTATTATTTTTATTCTAATTATCCCGCGCATACATATAAATAAATCTAAAGGTTTTGCATAATTTTATACTCCCTGTTGTTTTTCTTTAATTATTTCGCAGTTAATGTACAAAAAATTGTTTTTCTATGGTGATACAACAATATTGTATAAAAGTTTGCTGTTGAGTTCTATTAGTATGATGGCAACGCAACGAAATTCTGTGAAAGAATAAATTCGATTGCGTTTGGAAAACACCTTCATTTAATTTCAGAGCATCTTTGTCCCATTTAAACGAGACCACCTTTTAAATAAACTTTTTCAATAGTGCAATTATGACATCCATTCAAAAGGCTTCCAGATTCGAAATACCAGACTTGATTTTTAAAAGGCATATTGAAAAGAAATTTCTCTATCGATTTTCAAACTTTCCTTCGTTTGCAACATAATGTCTTACAAACCTTACGATTTATGATATTTTTTTATGTCATCAGCACAGTAAAATCACCAACATAATAAATAATAGTATTATTACTTTCGTAAATAATATTATTTTCCACTCCGGCAGCCGATTACATGTTAATAGATCTTTTTAATAAATATTGAATATATTGCATGAATTAATAACTCCATACGTTAAACCATCACTTCATCAGATCACTTCACTAACCTCATCGTCTTATGTGTAAACCTGTGTTCACAACATTCTCACAAACCCCACAATTCTCGGAAGTATTCCCCGGAAAATCAAATGTAATTACACGTATTATCCCAAGAGAGGCAAGTTTCTTGTGAAACCTAATTGTCGAAGTGAGGGGGAACTATTTCCAAGAACTCTGTTTAAAATCGTTTACGCTACTCAGCGCTAGAGTTTTCTCAAGACGATAATATAAGATACTCAACGCAACATCTTGGAAATAATATTAGCAAAGTTTTGAGTTCGAGGTTCAGCTAGTAACGCTCATTAGCTATTATGCCCGAATTATTTCCATTGATAATACGATTCGTTTTGATTGAGTTTATATCTCGGTAATGTTTATTTATATTTTTCTTGTTATGTCAAAACGATGATTATGTGATTTGAGTGTCTTTGGCGACGTACACTAACAACACTAGTTATTGATAGTAACCAAGTCCTAAAGAGTAGAGCAGTATTCTGGGATATCTACATAGATTTTGTACTTGTACTTAAATACTTATTTTTAGTAATATAATTACCAGTATAGTCTTAATACTTTTAATAGTTGAATGAACTTTTTCATCGCTCTTCAGTAGAAACTATCATTTTTATATTTCAATTTTTTGAAACGTTTCACCTTCCCGTCGACGTCAACGAATACTACTAACAATACAAAAACAACCATAGCTTATGTGGATGGAATATATCACAAGTTGCAAATAAATTGTAGTGGAAAAAAATAATTAAATAAGGGTGTATTTTAAAATTTGTTAACTATATTTTATAATTTTCCTTATTTTATTTATTTTGAAACCACAAACACTTCGATATAATTCAGGGTGAAGATTTTTTTCATAAAGTTACCAACTGTGAATACTAAATAAAACTAAACTGTGTTCATAAGTTATGAGTTCTTCCAGTAATTGTTCCAGTGGTTTAAAACAATAACTCTGTTCTTACAAGTGCGTCAAACTTCACTTCAGAGTATCCACCAGGGACAGAGTCTATTTTGGGAACCCCCCTTATTTCCCAACCCCCAGGAAAGTTTATTAAAGTTTATCGGCTTATGAGGATAACCCAATACAGCGCCTATGTCCTAATACACTTTCATTTAATTAAAGTTAGACACGTATCAAGCCAAAATGAAGAATTGCATGAAGCGCGTATCTGTTGCAATGAACACATACACAAAATTGACAACACGAATATAAATCTTTCCTGATAAATGTAATTTTTATTATTGATAATAATAATCAATATACATTTCCAACAATGTCGGGTTGAGTGTGGTGTTCTTCACTCCGATATTTAGGGCACGAAACAATTTTTTGATGGGTTTTATTTATTTCATTTTATTTATTTATTGAATGTCTATCCTATTCAGTCAAAAAATTTATTTACTAACGAACTACTACTTAATTAATCAACACAAACAACAACAATGTATTAATATCACAACAATTACTTGGGTAACGAATTCAAAAAGGATATTAAATGCAGTTATTAAATTAATTAAATATAAAAAAGAAGGGGGGAAGAAAAGGAAAAAGAAAAAGAAAGAAAAGAAAAGAAAGAAAGAAAAGGGGAAAAAATCGTCAAAAAAGAAAAACGTAAAGCAAAAGAAAAGAATGAAAGAAAGAAAGAAAAGGGGAAAAAATCGTCAAAAAAGAAAAACGTAAAGCAAAGCTAAGCTCAGCGTTTCTTTATCATCATCTTAATTTTCATGTTCATCTACAATCTGCATCTGCTTGTACATCAATTATTGTCCCCATCCCTTCCTGGCCGAAGCTTCACTTCCATCACCTGGTCCCACAATAACATATTTTCTTTTTGATACATTTTGACGATTATACTTACATTCAACATTATATGAAATCATTGTATTAATTTAAAAACTATCTACTGTGATTCTTGTCTACGTGTGTCTTTATAAAACGTTATATAAGTTTGGATTGAATGCCTGACTATGTATATTTAATTGGCATAATACCATTTAAATTAATCATTAAAATAATAATGTTGTTGTTTAAAAAAGTTTAAAAGGATAAAGTGTTTGAAACGAATTCAATACTATTGGAGGCAATTCCTAAGCTCACATTTGAATTGTTTGTAATTTGTAGCTATTACGTTTTTTACGAGCGGAGCCCATCGTATTGAAGTGCACGTATTTTAATTGCCTCTTCAAACGCACCAGTTGATTTAACCATCTGTTCGACGCGTAATGAAAGCGGATTCCGAGCATGTCGAGCGGTAGCTCTGCTGAGTTTCGGAATGCCAGTTACGAGGCAAACTGAGGACATTAGACCCACACGGATGACCACATCCACCAAAGTGCACATACCGATATTCTCGGGGTCGTGGTAGCCATATTGTTTTGTAAATACCGTTCTTTTAAAGGGATGCCGTTGAATGTTAATGACTATGCCGATACTTGGATACCAAGGTATTAGCATTAGTGATGACATGAGTATCTAGTTTCCGTTTGCCATCACTTGTTATCGAACCCCAACTGACAGCGGCGCAAATGTAACGCAACGCTAGCTCTGACCTTGGATCGAATCCCGCCAACGGCAATCCTAACTGAAAGTTTCTTCGAGGTATTCTTCAGTCGTAAATGCGAATGCAAGGGATTGAGTTCTCTAAAACAAACGTAGGACATCCCCTCACAATGGTCTAACTTCAATAGACAGTACCTAGTAATCCCTTAATAAAAAGGGGTATTTACTACACCCTGGACAGGTTTCCCACGACAATTTTTTTAAATTATGAAAACCCCATTCGGGAGGAGTGTTTATTCTGGTTGCTAGGTTTATTTTCTGTTTAAAAAAAAAATATAAAAAAATAATATAATTTATATAATTAAAAAAAAGCCTGGAAATCTCGAAAAAATAGTTTCGTGCCCAGATATCGGTGTGAAGAACACCACTCAACCTGACGTTGTTAGAAATGAGTTTTAATGATTATTATTATAATATTGTAAATGATTTATACTAATACTAAACAAAAAGTATGTTTTCATATGTATGTATGCTTTAAGTTTATACTCAGTCACATCGTTAGTTTTCAGTGAGCGACAAAAATTTCATACGGACCAAGCCAACCCTGTTGGCGACGACGTCATGGACGAGCGAATAATATGTAGAGATCGGCTACTTCAGAACAAGTTTATTTATTTATTTATTTTACCTCCATGATATTCAGTTAAAACCTGATTAACAACTTACAACTTAATATTTAAAACATTATTAAAACTTAAAACCTACAACTTACAACCTACAACTTACAACTTACAACTTACAACCTACAACCTACAACCTACAACCTACAACCTACAACCTACAACCTACAACCTACAACCTACAACCTACAACCTACAACCTACAACCTACAACCTACAACTTACAACTTACAACTTACAACTTACAACTTGACAACTTACAGTACATTACACTTACAACGTACAATTTACACTGTACAACTTACAACTTACATGTTACATATTCTTACAAGTACAATACTGTTTATTGTCAAGCGTACACTACAACTTTTTTAGTACTGTACTGATAATTTTTAAACTTACATCTTAACTTCAGTACTTCCAATGTTAACCCATGCCTATTTCGCATATTGCGTAATACAGTAGAAACCGCCCGTTTAGTACATGTAATTTAAAAATTCGTATTTCGCAATTTCAGGTAATTTCAACATGAAGCCATGGTAAATATTGACCGTATTGCCGTTAATTGGGTTCAACGTACATGTGTTTGCTCAATCTTGTCCCAAGAGAAACACGTAAAATGGATTATCTGTGTAGGTCAGTGATAATATGTCTACCTTTGTTCCTGTCCGGATCTAGTCCTTGGGGACGGTGGGCTACATTACTTGATCACTTCGTCGCATTGTACTGCAGTTTCTTTCTTATACTGTACAAGTATCATTCACTGTTTTCACAATCAACATGGAAAACACTGTCTATTTAAAAGGTGTTCCATACAAAGTAATAAAGTTTTTTTTTTGCGTTTTGACAGTGTAGTCTGTAAAATGTGTTGGCTTGACACCTTCTTCTTTAACTTGTTAATTCATGTAAAACATATTTTCCCTTTTCGTTTTTGTTTTGGGTGTGAAAGTTTTAAATTTATGGATAACATTTAAAGATTTGTGGTTGCAAACAAACCTAAAAAAGTATTGACAAATTAGGGTGTTTTGATTTAAATCAAACGATTTATTTAATAAAAATCATTGATTTACATCAAATGCTCTTTTTCTTCACTTTGAGCAACAAACACAAGAGTTATAACTGAGTTTAGGAAAAGTTTTCATAAAAAAAAAGATTTTCTGAAACGCTTGTGAAAGTATTTCATAAGCTCACCAACTTAACAAATTTTGAAACACTGATATTGTTGATTTAAATCTATAAAAATCTAATTTAAAATCGAAAAAGCTGATTTAAATCAAATAAATCCGATTCAAATCAAATAAATCATGATTTTTTATATTTTTAATAAAAATTAAATAATCACACACCCACAGTAAAATACATTATACTGGATTAATTTACTTGACGAAAAATGCACATCTTTTTTTTTTAAAAATATGTTTTTAAAGTGAAGAAAAGTAGCCCTTAGTATTTTTCATATTTGTAAGCAATACATTTGATTCTTACAATTTCTGCTTTAAATCGCATTTGTATGATAAAAGCTGACATTTTCCCGATTACTTGATATCTCGTTTTGCTATGTCAAGGATAGGTCAATATCACCAACGACCAATCTATTTGAATTCGCGTTTCTCCCCAGATAGAGTAATCACATTCAACATACCGTTAGCTCCATCTCGAGATAGATATCTATAGAAGCTAGACTGGGGGCATGTCGGGTCCAGTAGCTAGCAAGCCCGGGGACGGCGGGTGACACAGATCCACTCGGCACCCTGATTTAAATACGACTCCCATGTCCCATGGCTTGTCCACACAGAAGGGGCAGCGACAGGTTGGAGGCGAATGCTAATGACGGGAATCGCGAGCGGGATTTCTTTTGCGGGGTGTTAATTAAATGTGGCGACTTTTACTGCGTTGTTGAATTCAAAACAATGGAAGGATATAGTAGCGTATTACAAGTTGTATGTGTAGGGTAAAATAAACCATCGGCTAAGATTTTTTTTTAACCGTTAAAAAACTATAATTATTAAATTTAAACAACGTTTCAGGAATTATTAATCAATCCATTCATCATTATTTTTTAACAAACACAAATAATAATCAAAGCAATCAAAGCCAAAATAGTCAAGGTTGTTAAATATTTCTTTGAATTCTTTTTAGTATGAAATGAGTTTTCGTTTTGTTGTGGTTGTGGTTGTGGTCGTGTAAATCGTTTTCAAATATGATGTTGTAAAAGTTAATAGATTCCATAAATAATATCTTAAGCGTACTAGATTATTACAAACACATAACAAGCACAATCTTTGACCAATAACTAATTTTTTACAAAGGGAAAACGTAACGTCCCGCCGCGTTGATGGATGATTTTTAAAGTTTTTTTTTGGGGGGTTTTTTACTTTTGCAAGTTTTGTTTTGCTACCATGCTGAAAGTGATTGTTGTCAAATTTTTTTTGTTCCCGAAATTGGTATTATTAAGTAAAAACTTATTTTAAAAGCTTTATTTTTTTGGGATTCGGGCAACTTTTTCAACTTTTTCTTTAAAAAGGTATACATCCCCTAACCTTAATGTCAGTATAATATGAACGTTGTGGGCCCCACCCGTTTTGGTCAGATTCCCCCAAAGGGCAGAAAATATCGCACAAAAAATAAAAATTATATTAAAGCTTATTTCTAAGATTCTGGCTAACTTTTTAAACATTTTCTTTCAGAAAGTATCATCACCATAACCTTAATGTCCATTGAATATGAACTTTGTAGCCCCACCCGTTTGGTCAAAAATCGGCCAAACGGCACGAAAATATCGAAATAAAAATCGAAAAAAATCGAAAAGTACGAATTCATAAAGAAATATTTCTTCGATTGTACCCAAAACGTAGCAAGTCTAAGTTCAGAGATTTCAAAGGTCCTGTCAAATTTTCATCAAGATCCTTTTTATGCCGTTTCCCCGGTAAAGAGCAAACAAACAGACAGATAAAAAAAAAAAAAAAAAAAAAAAAAAAACACCCGAGCTAAATTTTTTAGGGGGTCGGTGAAATTGAAGTCTTCGCTTCACTCGCTTCGCTCGCTACGCTCATCCAATTAATATTATTTATTTTGACTTATTAATTTTTCCCGGTAGGGATATTTTAAAACTTCTGGATTGTATTAGAAATTAAAAAATATATATTAAAACGTATTTTAATGATGTTGTAAAAGTTAATAGATTCCATAAATAATATCTTAAGCGTACTAGATTATTACAAACACATAACAAGCACAATCTTTGACCAATAACTAATTTATTTACTAGGAAAACGCTAACGTCCCGCCGCGTTGATGGATGAGCTTTTTAAAGTTTTTAGTTTGCGTGGGATATCTTTACTTTTGCAAGTGCTTTGTTTTGCTACCTATGCATTGTAAGTGATTGTTGTCAAATTTCTTTCGTTACCTGTCAATTGGTATTATTTACCGTAAAAAACTTATATTAAAAGCTTTATTTCTTTGGATTCTGGCTAACTTTTTCAACTTTTTCTTTCAAAAGGTACTACATCACCATAACCTTAATGTTCATGTATAATATGAACGTTGTAGGCCCACCCGTTTGGTCAGAATTGGCCCAAATGGCACGAAAATATCGCACAAAAAATAAAAAACTTATATTAAAAGCTTTATTTCTATAGATTCTGGCTAACTTTTTAAACATTTTCTTTCAGAAAGTAATACATCACCATAACCTTAATGTCCATGTGAAATATGAACGTTGTAGCCCCACCCGTTTGGTCAGAATCGGCCCAAATGTCACGAAAATATCGCACTAAAAATCGAAAAAAAAATCGTAAAAGTACGATATTCATGAGAAATATTTCTTCGATTGTACCCAAAAACGTAGCAAGTCTAAGTTCAGAGATTTCAAAGGTCCTGTCAAATTTTCATCAAGATCGCATTTATGCCGTTTTGCCCGGTAGGAGCAAACAAACAGACGATAAAAAAAAAAAAAAAAAAAAAAAAAAACAACCCGAGCTAATTTTTTTAGGGGGTCGGTGAAATTGAAGTCTTACGCTTCGCTCATCTAATTAATATTATTTATTTTGACTTATTAATTTTTCCCGGTAGGGATATTTTAAAACTTCTAGATTGTATTAGAAATTAAAAAATATATATTAAAACGTATTTTATTAGTCATTATGTTTGAAATATGATTAATCCACGACTCTGATTTTATTATTTAAAACTTGTTTTAAAGTACACAAAGCTACGAATATTCGTAGACACCATGTTTAAAAATACTTATGTTTTTCATGTTGTCAAAACATGTAACTGTAAAAGTACCTTGGATTAAGAATTTAAAAAAATATATATTTGGCTAAGCTGTTCATCTACATTTACCTACGGGTCTTGAGCACTCACAAAAGTAATATAACTAATATTCAACGTTGCAGTCAATGACAACACCATCATTACTAATAATAATAATAATAATAATAATAACTAATAATTAACGTATGCAATCAATGACATACACCATCATTAATAATAATAATAATAATAATAAACAAAAAAAATCTTGAACCCGGCACCTCCACCAAAATCATGATGCGATATATTTTAACAGTACATTTTAAATTTCAAATCTGGATTTTAAATCATTGTAATTTTATATATTTTATTGGCACACTTTCCGTGATCTATTAAGTTTAATAACGTACTATGATTATTTCTTGACAGTTGTATAGGAATGCCTAATGATATCTACAAAAGTCGAAATATTACACATATATGTTTTTATTTTGGCTACTTGTTATCCTAGTTTGATTTTTGTTTGCAATTTAATGCTAGAAAATTTTATGTTAATGCTTGCGAGACTTTTATTAATGTGGTCAAAAGTCAGGAGTAAGAGGCTAGAGTCGCTTGATCTCAAAATGGGCGGTTGGGGCTCCATCACTTTATTCACTCGTGAATATATTGAGCTATTTTTCATTTTGTCAAGACGCCATCAGCATCCTTTCAGCTTTAAAGGTTGATTTAGATTGAAGACGAAAGCGTCAATCGATATTTGCTCTTAAGATATAAAATCCATTAGAAAAATAATACATTAACCAACGGTTTTCGTTTTATCCAACACTTTTAGACTCAATTTTTTGGACTTATTTCTCAATCCAGAAATAATGACTTAAATCTGTCGTCTTTGTCGTGGGATGTATGTAAGGCTCGCGCATACAATGGCTTGGGGAGGCGTCTTGGATTAGCTTGATATAACCCTGGAGTTCGAGCTAAAAGCACTCGGATCTAGTTTCACTCTGTTAGGTTGGTGACATGTGAAAACACCGGTTGGACGGACGGACCAACAATACAACACTTAACCACTGCTACCAACGTGATGGGTAGGTTGACAATGAATGGTTGTGTACACTTACTCCTAGGAAAGCTTCAGCTGTTTGTTTCGTAAATTTGTCATCAATTTACTAGTTGAGATGGAGTAACGATCTGACAAACCGTCGGGTTTGGTGAATTAACATAAAACGCAATGCGAAGTTCAACCGTATTAAAGTCACTGTTAGGTTAAATTTGTTTTTCAATTTTTCAATCTTTTTTGTCAATTCTGCTGAAATTGCAGTATATTTCTTTACGTGAGATGGAGCTGTGTTGTGATGAAAACCTTATTCAAAACTGTATAAACAGTATTGTAAACCAAAATATATGACTATGTCAACATTTTACCTGCCTTCAGTTCGTAATTTGGTAATTTCTCGTGAAAAACTTACCCAGGGAACAATGCATGCTCTTCTTCAGGTGTCTTATTAGGGATTTGGAGTTAGGACAATAGTGAACGGAATGACCGATGCCTGTATAAGAGGACTACCCTACATTCGAATTAAGTTCTGGCGAAAACACAAAAAAAACTTTCAGGCAGGATTGCCGGTGACGGAGTTCGAGTTCAGGATATGTCGAATCATAATCTCGCGCTATACGCTTGGGTTTCTTCGGTTTTTCGTATTATATACACACAAATGTATAATTAAATTGTCATAAGTATTAAACAAGTAGATTTGACTGATTAATACGTTGTAGCCTGTGCTCTTGTTTCACGATTTGGTTACTCGGGAAATATTCCCGAAAATGAAATTGTTAATATTTAGTACAATTCAGGAAGGCGCCTACCTGGAATGTAGGAGAACCGTGTTTAAATCCCAGTCGTGTTAAAATTATGTGATTTCTGAATCGTACATGTTCGAGTTCATTTGGTTTAAGGGCTCGTCAACTGTTAGGTCATAATGCGCCTCTCTAGCCTAGGGGATATATGGGAGGAAAGTCACATGCTGGTTAGAACCAGCCACTGTTAGGGTGAGGAAAGGGAGGGTTCTAACGCGCGGTTGTCATAGTCCTGTTATCGTTCCTGTTTTCATGGTCGTCGTCGTCGTCGGGAAGGTCGTCTGTCGTTGTCGGGAAAGGGAGGCGAGGTCCCCGACGGGACCGCGTTATATTATTTTTTCACGTTGTCGTATCTTTTACTGATTAACAGAATCAACAATGAATAATTAACCGTCAAACAACGAGGCAACGACAAAACGCGTCCTCTTGTATCTTACAACTTTGCAACTTCCATGCAATGTTTTTCTTTGCCCATTACAGCGACGATAGCGAATCGGTATAAGCAGAGAACGGCAATGAAATGTAATATTGACGTTCCTCTTGAGCGGGACAAAAGCTTAGACAAACAGAAGAAGGTCAAGAGCAGCTTGTCCTCGTGAAGAAGTATCATCGACCGGATGGTTAACCCCTTGCTGCATTTCTTCGCTCTTCGCTGGACAGAGCCATCTTGCATGCAGAACACACATCTTCCACCTTAGACTAAACGCATTGGTGATTTACCGTGTTACCCTTAGGTTCACAGGATTATGCCAAGGTCAATGAAACTTACTAGTGGCCACATCAAGTTTGTTTTCAGATTTTGAAATGGGTCACTCATGTTTTTGTTACATTAGGTTCAATAGCACCATCAAAGATTATTTTAAGTAGGTTGCAGTTCTGTTTTTGTTAGTTGAGGTATTGTTTAGTTTAGGTTATGTAGTGATTTTATAATATTTACTGATGTTGTATTTGATACTGTATTCAACTTGGACACTGTATTTTATTATATATTGTATTAGAGAGTGACAGGTACTCACGTACTATGGGGCAGATGCTCTTTTTGTCATTCTCGCATTTATTTTAATCTCACATGTCAAATGTTATACAAATAAATGCAAATATTAATAAAAATAAAACAAAATTGTATCCAATATATATTTAAGTCATCAACAAGGTACGGTTTATTACATGTAATCAGAATAACTTAAAGATATAAGTAGTAACTGCTTCAAAGTAACCGAAATAAATAAATAGAGTAATAATACATAAACAAAAATAATACAAAACATGATCTCAATTTATAATTATAAAAGAAACAATTCTTACAAATTTATGACCTTGGTTAAAATAATTTTTAAATTCACGATTTGAAAACAGGTAATGATTTTACCAGTTTAAATTAATTAGGACATACGTTTTCTTGATATACCTATTATGACAAAGATATTAGATCTAGTCACATATTATTAAATTACAACTCTCATTTCTTGAGACTTCTCTAAAGCTGACGCAAGAAATATCTACTTGTCTCTGGTTCTGTCTTTATCGTTATCGATTTCCTTACAACATTCATATGACAACCTCAGCAGAAGGTTCCGTCCTCTTTTTAAAACACGACCGCAGCGACTTGTTTTATTAAGTTTATCTTATTCATGAGAACCGCTCTTCGATACTACTACATAGAGTCGGAATAAAATAATTTCATACGGCTGCTACTCTCAAGCTGCTCTCTATGACTACCCTTGTAGATTGCTCAGCTATACAATTCTATTAGAGCGTTGGCGCATAACTCGTAATCGACTGTTCTTGTATATAAAAGTGAAAAGCACAAACGAAGTGGTATTTTATAGTAAGAGTTTAGAGATGGATAAGTCACATTGAATATAATATGCTGATAGTTTAGAATACCATTCTCTTTCTATAAAGGTCGTATCTTATTAGTAAATAAGTATCATTACATTTTTGAATATCTAAATTTTGTAATTTTTTTTTATTTCGACCATACGAAAAACAAAACAACCATTTTTTTTCGTTTGATGGGATACAAACAACGACAATCAGTATTAAATCTTTTTAAAGAAAAGTGTACAGTACAATCTTGAGAATTGTTGACAACATTTACGTGGTGTAAAACTAGCAATGCACGGTTACTCAATAAGAGCTGAGTCTGCGGTAGTGTATTCTGCCTACGCATCGTAATATCTCCACTTGTAGACCAAAGATATTTACAAGTTTGTTTCCTAGCAAACTTAAGAGGCAATGCTAAGTGCGCGGCCCGGTATTAGTTTCACATCAACTCACTCCATATCACCCCAAAACATATTTAATTGTCCAAAAAACTACTTTTTTACCTGATGGTTAATAATTTGTTTTTAAAACCGATACTCGGTCTTTTATACGATTTAAAAAAATTATACATTTTGTTTTGAAATCGGTTAAGTGACTGGTCTTAAAAATCGAAAAAAATTAATTTACAATATTTTTGGATGAGCGTAGCGAGCGAAGCGAATACTTCAATTTCACTGACCCCCAAAAAAATTTAGCTCGGGTGTTTTTTTTTGTTTTTGTTTTTGTTTTTTTGTTTTTTTGTTTGTTTTTTTCCTGTTTTTTCGCTCTCTTCCGGGCAAACGGCATATGCGATCTTGATGAAATTTTGACAGGACCTTCGAAATCTCTGAACTTAAACTTGCCACGTTTTTGGGTACAATCGAAGAAATATTTCTCATGAATATCGTATTTTAAAGATTTTTTCGATTTTTTGTGCGATATTTTCGTGCCATTTGGGCCAATTCTGGCCAAACGGGTGGGGCTACAACGTTCATATCATACAAGGACATTAAGGTTATAGTGATGTAGTACCTGGTGAAAGAAAAAGTTGAAAAAGTTAGCCAGAATCCATAGAAATAAAGCTTTTAATATAAGTCTTTTTACGGTAAATAATACCAATTGACAAGAAACAATATAACTTGACAACAATCACCTACAATGCGTAGGCAGCAAAACAAAGCACTTGCAAAAGTAAAGATATCCCACGCAAACTAAAAACTTTAAAAAGCTCATCCATCAACGCGGCGGGACTTGAGCGTTTTCCTAGTTAGAAAGTAATCTTTGCAGCATTGCCCCAAAGTTTGGTGGATGAGCGAAGCGAAGACTTCAATTTCACCGATCCCCCACAAAATTTAGCTCAGGTGTTTTATTTTTTGTTTTTTTTCTGTTTGTTCGCTCTCTACCGGGCAAACGGCATATGCGATCTTGGTGAAAATTGGAGGGGACCTTCGAAATCTCTGAACTTAACCTGCATTGTTTTTGGGTACAATCGAAGAAATATTTCTCATGAATATCGTACTTTTACGATTTTTTTCGATTTTTAGTGCGATATTTTCGTGACATTTGGGCCGATTCTGACCAAACGGGTGGGGCTACAACGTTCATATTTCACACGGACATTAAGGTTATGGTGATGTAGTACCTTTTGAAAGAAAAAGTTGAAAAAGTTATCCAGAATCCATAGAAATAATTTGTTTTGGGAATATAATAACAATTAACAATTAAGTTACAATAGAAACTTGACAACAATCACCTCCAAAGCGTTCAAAAAGCACTTGAAAAAGAAAAGAGATTCCACGCAAACTAAAAACTTACAAAAAAGCTCATCCATCAACGCTACTAGAAAAAGCGTACGCGAAGCGACCTAGTTAGAAAAAATGTGTATCCTTGGTCTACAAGAGGAGATATTACGATACCAGTTAACATTGTAGAATCCACTTCCGCAGCTGAAATATCAAAGTATATCTCTCGATAAAGTTAGGAATACAATGTAATTTTATTTGTAAGCCCTCTTCCATAAACAATTGTCTCGAGTAGGAACGAAAACAAGCTCTCGTGTCGTCTATTATTATTCTTTGTTGACTAAATTAATATTCATATAAATCACAATAGCCGCGAGTGAAAACCGTATAGATCACGATAAAAATAATTCGTTTGACTTCATTAAAATATGTATGTTTCATTACAGGACAGATATGTGAATGTAAATCCCTGACAACGTATTCATAAATCTGTAATCTCTTTGAAGCGTTTTATTGAGTTGTTAACAGTGTAAAGTGAAATTGAAACATTTACAAAATCATCCCACTAAAATGAATTATCTCTGTGTACAAGTAACAGATAGCGTTTGATGAAATATGTGCACGAATATCTCAATGTACAAAATTATATTTTCGATGCCATACAAAGAACAGTGATAAAATATAATCGTATAAAAAAACCTGTAAATTACGACTGAGCTTGATGTATTATGCCATAATACGAATAATGAAAAACATTACATGTTTTCTTTTTCTAAAATATATGTCATTGTTTGCCTTTGTATAACGTCTGAAAATCGAGAGTCGCTCATTAACCTTCAATCCCTTATCATCTACACACAACTTTTGACATTTGACACAATTATTGGATGAGCGAAGCGAAGATTCCATTTCACTACACTGGAGAAAAAAATCCGGAATGTTGTTTTTTTCTTTTTATTTTGTATTTTTGTGTGTCTGTGAACACGATTCCGGCTAAACCAATACTCCAATTGCGATGAAATTTTTTGAGGTCTATGAAATCTCTGAACGAAGAACTGCACGGGGGGAAAAATCGATCAAAAATTATTTCTCATAAAAATCGCAATTTTACGATTTTTTTTTCGATTTTTTAAAAAATTCTTCGACTTATAACATCTACATGCCTTATCCGATTGAAATAATTTTTTTACAGAACCTTAATTTTCTAAATTATATATTTTTGGAAATTTGAGCGCAATCGAAAAATCTTTTCTCATGATAATCGCAATTTTACGATTTTTTTCAATTTTTAACATTTCTTCGACGAATAAAACCTACATGCTTTATCCGATTGTAATGATTTTTTCACAGAACTTTAATTTTATGAATTCATATATTCGTGTGAAATTTGAGCGTAATAAAAAATTAATTTATTAAAAAAAATCGCAATTTTACACCTTTTTTCGTTTAAAAAAATTACGCTCATCCATCAACGCGGCGGGACTTAAGCGTTTTCCTAGTGCTAAAAAAAGAGGTTTCTCACATTACTGTTTATTTATTTAATTCGTACCGTTTCATCGATATAGACACATAAAATAACAGCTGGAACAGAAGTGTGAGTGGGGTAAAAAAGGACGGATCCAGAAGGTCCTCAAAAAGGGAGCGAAACTATTCTAAAATCTTGGTTTTGGTGGAGGTGCCGAGTATGTACATGTGAAGTTAAGAGGACGCCAGCCCCACCTCGTGACCTGCAGAGCTTATCCCTAGGGTGTATATCCTTTTGGAGGGAAATAACAAAAAATGTCAGTCGGAAGTTTTGATTTTTTTTATCGTGAGACGTGAGATACGCACATACAGACGAATGGACAGAAATATTATGCCTAAGGCGGAGCTTCTTTCCCTTATATTTTTGGATGAGCGTAGCGAGCGAAGCGAAGATTCCATTTCACTACACTGGACAAAAAAATCCGGAATGTTTTTTTTTTTTTTTTCTTTCTTTCTTTCTTTTTTTTTTTTGTATTTTTGTGTGTCTGTGAACACGATTCCGGCTAAACCAATACTCCAATTGGGATGAAATTTTATGGAGGTCTTTGAAATCTCTGAACGAAGAATTGCACGGAGGGAAAAATTGATCGAAAAATTATTTCTCAAGAAAATCGCAATTTTACGATTTTTTTCGATTTTTAACAAAATTCTTCGACTTATAACATCTACATGCTTAATCCTATTGTAACGATTTTTTTACAGAACCTTAATTTTATGAATTAATATATTCGTGTGAAATTTGAGCGCAATCGAAAAATTATTTCTCATGATAATCGCAATTTTACGATTTTTTTCAATTTTTAACATTTCTTCGACGAATAAAACCTACATGCTTTATCCGATTGTAATGATTTTTTCACAGAACTTTAATTTTACTAGGAAAACGCTTAAGTCCCGCCGCGTTGTTGGATGAGCGTAATTGGTGCATTGAGTTGTTAAGTGTTATGCGGATTTTCTGTTGTACTGTGAAAAAATCATTACTTAGTTGATTTTTTTAAAAATTAATTTAAATAAAATAAAAAATAAACTTTAATTTTTTTTTTAATTATTCGTAATTTAAAAAAGAAAAAAATCGTAAAATTTCGATTTTCATAACAAAAAATTTTTCGATTGCGCTCAAATTTCACACGAATATATAAATTCATGAAAATTAAGGTTCTGTGAAAAAATCATTACGATCGGATAAAGCATGTAGGTGCTATAAGCCAAAGAAATTTGAAAATCAAGAAAATTCCAAAAATTGCGAGTTTTTAAAGAAATTTATCTTTTGATAAAGCTCAAAATTCACACGAATATATCAATTCATAAAATAAAGGTTGTGTAAAAAAATTATTACAATCGGACAAAGCATGCAGGTGTTATAAATCGAAGAATTTTGTTAAAAATCGAAAAAAATCGTAAAATTGCGATTTTCATGAGAAATAATTTTTCGATCGATTTTTCCCCCCGTGCAGTTCTTCGTTCAGAGATTTCATAGACCTCCATAAAATTTCATCGCAATTGGAGTATTGGTTTAGCCGGAATCGTGTTCACAGACACACAAAAATACAAAAAAAAAAGAAAAAAAAAAAACATTCCGGATTTTTTTCTCCAGTGTAGTGAAATGGAATCTTCGCTTCCTCGCTACGCTCGCTACGCTCATCCAATGAATTAATATATTCGTGAGAAATTTGAGTGTAATCGAAAAATTATCTATTAAAAAAATCGCAATTTTACGCTTTTTTCGTTTAAAAAAATTACGCTCATCCATCAACGCGGCGGGACTTAAGCGTTTCCTAGTTTCTACACATCCCTTGATTTATTTGTGCAACAAGGCAACATATTGGATGAGCGTAGCGAGCGAAGCGAAGATTCCATTTCACTACACTGGAGAAAAAAAAACGGAATGTTTTTATTTTTTTTTTTGTGTGTCTGTGAACACGATTCCGGCTAAACCAATAATCCAATTGCGATAAAATTTTATAGAGGTCTATGAAATCTCTGAACGAAGAACTGCACGGGGGAAAAATCGATCGAAAAATTATTTCTCATGAAAATCGCAATTTTTCGATTTTTTTCGATTTTTAAAAACATTTTCGACTTATAACACCTACATGCTTTATTCAATTGTAATGATTTTTTCACAGAACCTTAATTTTATGAATTAATATATTCGTGTGAAATTTGAGCGCAATCGAAAAATCATTTCTCATGATAATCGCAATTTTACGATTTTTTTTCAATTTTTTAACATTTTTTCGACGAATAAAACCTACATGCTTAATCCGATTGGATTGTAATGATTATTTCACAGAACTTTAATTTTATGAATTAATATATTCGTGTTAAATTTGAGCGAAATCGAAAAATTATCTATTAAAAAAATCACAATTTTACGCTTTTTTCGTTTAAAAAAAATTACGCTCATCCATCAACGCGGTACTAGTAAACTAATAAATTCTAATGTTGTTACGAATTTGTCTTGTTGATTCTGGCGCTGTACGCGGGTGGAATCGTGTCCAGCTTGATTGATTGGTGTTTCCTACTTAAATATGCCGGTCTCTAGTTGGTCATTGTTCGCTTGTCGATGGTGTCGGCGTCTACAGGGTTGGCTTGGTGGAATTTAAATTTAATGTTGTCCCGCATTGTAAATCCGTTATTTGACTGAGTGGGTAGACTCTAAATACGATTTCATTTATGTATTTATTTATTTATTTGTTTATTTATGTATATACATTATATCCTATTCTTGTTGTAAATTTTGCACAAATTGATAAATTTTTGTTTGAATTGTGTTTCTTGGTCCCAAACTCCGAAGTTTCACAGTTGACAGTAGCACAATTCCGTTAACAACTTCTCTAAGTGTATTATGCAAAGCATGGCCCGATCTTGCGAATGGCATACATCATTGCTCACTAGTGGGATCTTGATCACAGAGTCTCCCCCCAGGGGAGAAGGTCAAACTTGGATAGTTCCTCAAAGGGGACTTCGACAAGACGCAAGTTGTAATTAGGTTTAGCCCAAGTAGTTGGCTAAGTTGAGGCACGTCTGTCTTACGCCCCTTGTAGACCTAGCACAACCCATGCTGATTGGGAGGAACGTCGCCTGCGTGAGAGAGTGAGAGTAGTCCAACTTGCTAGGAACTCTCCTTGTTGTCGATTTCAATACGTTGATGTGGACTTGACAGGTGGATCAACGTCCCTGAATAGAACGTCGTGCAAGTGTCTCAGAAATATATGACGGACTAGACTTTGCACAGTTGAAACAAAAGCAGAAATCACTGATGGGAATGATTTTTAACTGATTGTGGTTTTTTTTTCAAGAATTGAAATATAAATCGAGTAAATCAATATATCGCCAACATTAAATAAAATATTTTAATTTTATATATCTTAAATTATATTTGGATAGGTATGTGTTGAAGAATTTGAGGAGAGTAAACAAAAAACTGGTTAAAACTTAAAATATAACTTTATAAGCACTCATGTGTAATGTTTTACATGTCCATAAAGAGACGTTGGTTCGTACCCTGAATAATTTGGACTCTTATAGCTGTCTTCGTCACATCTTTCACTACTCATCACCTGGATTACAATAACACCCCTTGACCAAACAATACTTTAAGTATAAGTCAAGATATGATGACCGCACTATGAAATTAATCCTAATAATTCTTGCATTGTAGTTGTTCTGAATAATTTAGTTTGCTTGCATCTTTCATGCTTTTAACGAATTTTATTATTTAACATCAATGTTATTCAGTTAATAAAACTGATTTACAAATGAGGACAGTAAACTCAGACAAGTACATTAATGCACACGAAAAAATATGTAAAATGCAGCAGCCTTGAGTGGGGTATTTTGGACTGTGTAGGGTATGAACACTACGTTTAAATTAAAAGTACCTCAATCAATCATATGTTGTAAAACTCTTTTCACTTGACATTGTTTGGGTCACAACATGGGTCTATCCCTATAATAGCTAATGCCTAAAAAAGTAACCAATCAAGCCAATAAAGTAACGTCCTTTAAAGTTTATCTAAGCAATTACATTAAACAGAATTCAGACTGTTTCTTCTGAATAAATCATTGCGTATTTTCTTTTATATAACCTTACTTTGGTCTTGTAGCACAGCAAGGGCTTACTATTTTAAATACTTTTGTGAATTCTTAATAATTTAAAGTTGTATATACGCTCGAATTAATGGATTTAATTGAACAAACGGAAAACTTTGTAACTTTAGATATATTCCACAGTTTTCCTCACTCGATTGGTCAAAATAACATTTAATTGATTGACTAATTGTTCTACTAAATTATTAGAAGTTATCTTGATCATTTCATGTTGAAATGTATGAATAAGTGAATAGCACATGCGAAGGTGGTGGGAGGGGGTTAAACTATATGTAAGTTTATTTTATTTATTTTATGGAAACATTGACTTAATCAATTTATCGCAATGTGCAAGGGAATGCATTGAGAAGCTGAACAGACGACGTCCTGTGTTCGTTCAACAAAAGAGATGCATTGTTAATATTTAAGATATTGGACGGTACTGGTAGATATACTTATAACAAATTAACTAAACTGAACTGTAACTTAGATATTTTTTCCTTAGCTTGGCATCGTACAAAACAGAACTAAAAAACACTGTAGGCCAGTAACCGCACACACACGCCGCAGACAGACCACACACACACACACACACCACACCCACACACACCCACACACACACGCACGCACGCACGCACAACCACACGCACACGTATAAAAACACATACAAATATGTATATATTTTAATTAATATGTTCTGTAATTTTTCTGTACCGTATTGTCATATTTATCTTTGTACTATTATATTCGCACTGGTGGAAATGTATGTTTATGTTGTGAATAAAGGATAAATAATAAATAATTCTTCATCCTTATAATATGCTACTAACATACAATGTTTCACCACTTATGTTGGTATCTCTTTAAATTTATTGATAAATAACAAAGTTAGACAGATGTTGATAACAAAGAGACTTTCTGACCTAAAAAAGTAACTAAAATGCAATGGTTATCGAATAAATAAAGGCAACTTCGTATGTAAACACATTACTTCCAAGCTGTTCCAACTTATTTATTTAATCATACTTAAATGTACAACTTTTAACCTGGGGATTCAAATAAAATTTTCAGACTGAGAAAGAAAATGGAAAACATTGTAATATAACATTTTTCATTTATGTTCAAGTTATATCAATTGTTTATTCATGTATGTTATATAATTGTAATGAGATTCTGTTGGAACCTCTGTTCTCTGTGAGAAATGCCCAGTAATTGGATCGGTTGATATTGACCAACGATTTCCATTATTGGTTCGGTCCGATGCTTCTTCTAAATCAACAAAAATTGCTAAACAAACAATTATTGAGAGTCGAAAAATATACATCGGCTGATGAATGAATGCATTCGAACAACAAACGGTTATTAGCAAAACAACCAATGATGTTTTTGGACTCTCACGTTTGTAGGCATATAATTCACATCCTGACAACCAACTTCACATTCTGAGCTATTTAAACATTCCCCCTAGATTTTACATAATAATATATAATATTAACAACAACAAATCATTATCTTTTTCTCATTTCTTTTGTTGCACATTGATTTAGTCAATTATTTTCTTCCTCTTTTTAAATTTAAATTTTAAATATACACTTCAAATGTGTTATCAATTATCATAAATATCGTCAGAATATTATTATGTAATGTTATAATTTTAAATAAGCCTTACTTCTATTTATTAATTTGTGTTCAAGAACATAGTTTTATTTATTATCCTCCTTTATCAATTAGTTTTTATTACTGACTATGATAGAAGTAAGATTAATTCATTATTAAATTTATTTATCTGTTAATACATTCACGTGCTTAAACGCATGCTCGTAAGTCGCTTCTATACCGAGGTTATTTCATTTTCTAGGGACTGACGGCAATGTTGCTGACATCTAGACCGAAGCAGTGTGTTATGCGGCATCCGTGATATCAAAGAGGTAAGTTTGATGGAAGGCAGATATTAAGATATCTTACACCAAGGTAATTCTCTATCAGATTTGAAAGATTTCTGATCAGTTATAGTAGATGCAGTCTTGGGGAAGAACGCGTTCCTTTTCTTAGATGGGACCAAATCTTCACGGTCCATCATCGATCTCGTCTGACAAACAACCCAGACAAGATAGCGAGCACGGAGGTGGTAACTGGCGTCAGCGACCACATGGCAGTCAAGTTCGATCTACAATGGCAGCTGCAAGGGTAAAAGAAGTTCAGAGAAAAACGTACAACTATATCTAAAGCAAACTGGAGATGGTTGGAACGATCTCTTTCCAAACATCTGCCCGTTTTCACACAAGACCCTAATAACATCGAAGCACTGTGGTCTGAGTGGAAACAGGCTTTCTGGAAATGTGTAGATAACGCGGTCCCACAATTTGTTATACGGGGAAAGAGGAAATCACCCTGGATTTCAAAGAAAATTGTAAATAAGCTACATCGCAGAGACAGATTATACAAAAAATACAAGACATCGCCGACAGATGAGAATTGGGAACAGTACAGACGTATAAGAAATGAGGTTAAGATCGAAATAAGAAGAGCACATGAGGCATACGTGTGGAAACTGGGAGAAGGATCAGGAAAGCAGCTATGGAAATACATCCACGGTAGGACAGGCAGCGCCGCTCCTCGGCATTTCATAATAGACGGGATTGAGGAAACTAATTCTCAAAAAATTGCCGAGGCATTCTCGAACAATTTCAGAGAAAACCTAACCTGCCCCCCAGCCAATGACCCTGAGATCTTTCCGCCTCACCCTGTGAATAACAACATCCAAAAAGTGAAAACGTTTGTCTTTCCCGCGGAGCATGTTTGCCACACTGTCAAACGTATGAAGCCAGACGGAGCGACGGGCCCCGACGGAATACCAAGCAAAATCCTACACAAATGCGCTCAAGCAATATCGCCTTCACTAAACTACCTTTTCAACGCGTCCCTCACCTGCGGGGAAATACCGAAAGAGTGGAAGGCGGCAAACGTAGTTCCTATCTACAAAAGTGGCGATAAAAGCAACACCAGGAACTACCGCCCAATTTCACTTACGTCCGTGGTGGGAAAGCTAATGGAAAAGATGGTCAACTACCAACTCCTGCAACATCTCAATAACATAAAGGCAATCAACAGAAATCAACATGCCTTCTTGCCTCGAAGATCTTGCGTTACGATGCTGACCGCTGCTATAGACGACTGGCAGTACGCGATCGACGCCAAGCCGGGACGCCGTGTTGATGTTATCACTCTGGACTGGGCCAAAGCCTTCGATACCATCCCGCACAAGAGACTGCTCAACAAACTACAACGTCTCAACATTAATGGCTACGCTCTGAAATGGCTTGAAAGCTTCCTGTCTGGAAGAAATATGCGTGTGACTTATGACGGAGCTCACTCTAGTGAGTTTAGTGCAGTGTCAGGGGTTCCACAGGGGTCGGTTCTTGGGCCCCTGTTGTTCACAGTGTTCATGATGGATCTTCCTCAATGTGTTAAATCCGAAATCCGACAATATGCAGATGACTGCACCCTGTACCGCGTCATTGACTCCCAGGAAGATGAGGGCATACTACAGAGTGACTTGGACAATATCCAACTGTGGTGTCAAGTTAACTGCATGTCTTTAAATGAACTAAAATGTCACCAAATGAGCATTACAAAAGCAAAGCGGCCAGCTACAGCAACGTACCACATAAACAATAGAAAATTAGAATCAGTACAATCACTCAAGATTCTCGGAATAACTGTAACTAGTGATTTAAAATGGAACATTCAAACGGAAATTGTCAGACTCAGAGCTGCTAAACTTTTAGGATTCATCTCTAGAACACTGCATAGCGCCAGGTCCAATGTAAAAAGAACTGTATATATTAGTCTAATCAAGTCAATCTTAGTATATGGATGCCCTGCGTGGCATCCCACAACTAAGGGTAACATAAAAAAACTTGAAACCATACAAAATCGAGCCACTAAATTTATCAGCCAAAGAAAAGACTGCAGCAGCGTAGAAAGGCGAAAAATTTGCAATATCTTATCCATAGAAAAACTGTCTAATTGAAATTGACATCGTCTTCCTTAAGAAGATGTTTAACAATACAGTGGACTTAGACCCACTGCACAGAATTAAACTTAATTATCGCTCGGCAAGATATGGCAGAGGAGTCACGCTTTGTCCACCATTTGCCCGAACTTCACTTTACCAAGACGGCTTCTATTGTAGGAGTGCAAACTTATACAATAAGTTAAATTACGAAACAAAAAACACTAACTCTATTAAATCATTCCAAAAGCAGCTTAGGCAGTCTTTAGTCTAAGAGCTTGGCAATTTGACACGAACACACGCACTCTCACTTACACACGCACACGCAAACACAAACACAAACACAGACACAGACACAGACACAGACACAGACACAGACACAGACACAGACACAGACACAGACACAAACACAAACACAAACACAACAAACACAAACACAAACACAAACACAACACAAACACAAACACAAACACAAACACAAACACAAACACATACACAAACACAAAACACTCCCAAGCTCATACATTCACTCTCAAACACAACCTATTCATAGAACTGTAAATATGTAAGTTATCAACATGCTCACCCCCTTTTATCATCAGTTGTACAATCACTCATCACTCATATCATTCATTGACATAAATTTAAGAACCTAGGATTAAGAACTAGCTGATAAGAGAATGGTAGTGGGGCACATCACATGTGTAATATGGGGCTTGCTCTGACGCTCACTACCATCATTGTGTTCTGACTGATATATTGTATCACATTTTATGTATCTATGTATTCCGTCTTAACATGATGAAAATAAATAATAATAATAATAATAACTTGTAACGTCAAAGTTACTATTTCGTAGGAACTTGGAACGAATTTAACGTTCCTTTATAAGTTCCTTTCGTCGTCGTAATCCCGTCGAATTCCAGTACGGTAGGTAGCTGATATCGTAAACTGCCGTGTGAAAATATCAATGTGAACTCTTGTGTTTTCAAAAATGGCGCCAGCCTCGACAGATGGCCTGGGACTCACTTTAGTAGTAGTAATGATAGTAGTGATAGATAGTAGTAGTGATAGATAGTAATGAGTAATAAAGTAGTAACAATTAATATTGTTTAAATCAGTGATTGTATAAGGAACGTGAAAGGAACTAAGTTCCTTTTGAGGAACGAGGAACGTCTCAGTTCCTTTTTAGGAAAAAGTAACTTAACTTTTCAAAGTTCCTTTTTTGGAGGAACGTGCCCAAGACTGAGTAGATTGTGGTATTAAGAACGTGTGTAGGTATAAAGATCCTTTTTAATTTGAATATAGATTTCACGAATGTGTGTATTCTTTAAACAATTATAGTTTTCATTGATCCGGAAATCAAATCGGGAAATCAACCCAGAAATTACAAAATCCATCTCAGCTGGGTATCGAACTCGGGTCCACCGATCGTCGGTCGGATGCTTTACCCCTAAGCTACCGAGACGGTGAACTCAATAATTTATGATTTGTTGGTGCATTATTATAATGACATGATCTATAATAGATCTGAATAGTTTGGAACAGTTCTGCAATAGTTATGCAGCCTTTGAACTGACCGACTAAAGATTATTTATCATGTCATTACCTAACGCAGATATGAGCGAGGGTTTATTTCACAATTTAATTGATCGGGAAACACTACCGTGTGTGTATATTATATATGTACATATATGTTTTTACGTAGGCTTTCTCGGATGTAATGTGACATAATGATTTTTTTGGAGATTTAGAGATAAAAAGTTTTTATTTACCAACGTTTCTAGCAGATTTCCCTGCCCATTATCTAGGTAACGACATACAAATAAAAAACAAAAAGTAAACAAACAAGACAATAACAAAGAATATAAAAGACAATACAAGTCACTGCATCTAGTCAGCATCTATGCGATGGTCAGGGAGATCTGCCCGTAACGTTGGTACCTTTATAAAAACTTTATAACTCGGAAACTCTAAAGAATTAATTATGTCATATATTTATAGGCAGGCACTTTTTTAATTTCTGTCAAAAGTACTAACATAACAGCGTCATAGTCGCCTTTTATAAAACCAAGGTTAAACATAAGAAGAACCATTTGCCCTGTTCAGCGACTCCAGACCCGTATCATCAGGCAATTGTAGAGATTGAAAAACGGCCTCACAATCTAAACAAGAGAGACGATAGCCAAAGTCTTCTTCGTGACTGGAAGCCAATTCTGATGCCTCGTCAAGTAGCAAATAGATATAATATATCTAATATTATAAAGACAAAAGAGGTGTAACATCAGAACCCTACGGTGATAAGCCTAGCAGTTGAGGAACACTCAACAGTTTCTGTTCTAAACGATGCAGATGCTAAATCCAACCATTCACAAGAAACTCCATTAGGGCCTATGACAAGAAGCCGTAGTAGAAAGGTTTCACTACAATAGAGAAAGGACGAGATCATGGTTTTAGATTTAACCTCGCCGCCCCGCACCAAATTTTTAATATAACCTCGCCGCCCCGCACCTTTTCAGGTATATACGGAGGCGGTTACACTGTGACTTTAACATTCGTGAAGTCACAGTCACCCTGATGATGTCTGACGTTGATCAGACGAAACGTCGATGGACGCCCAGTCTCTGCAGTGGTTCATCATTTCGACGCGGTTTAACCCAAGAATCTAGTATTGTACATACAACGGGCCGCGAAAGCCTACAACAATCCATATACAGTATATAAATATTATATAACAAGTGTGTTTATGTGTGTAGTTTTAGCACTGTCTGTACATGTAGATGTAAATAATTACTAGGTATTAGTTCAATACAGAACCTTAACTTTAGTGCCGACTACCATAGCTTACCTTCACACCCTAACTACAAAATTTACTTTTATTATCTTAAGAATCAAACTCAACTGTGTTATGTAAACATAAAACTATGTATGCAACACTTAATTGAAAAAAAAGCAATTAATATTCTTCTTCTTCTATGTAAATCAATACTGAAACTTGAAACATGTAAAACAATTTATTTCAAAGTTTTGCGTTTCACAAATACTGAAACTACTATATATAGCTTTTTCTTATTTCTTTAGTGGCGCGATTTCCCAATAAGAGACGAGTTTTCAATGGAATACATTTTCCTCCCCAGTGCACTTCAATCCAATTTGTATTCAACATGTAAAGCGTCACACAAACATGAAGAGAAACCTAGACAATCTTAAGACGTAACTATTTCTCGTTCAAAACTATTTGTTACATTAACCGGTAGTAAAAACTTACTCCGAGCAGCGGAACTATTAATAACGAAAGTTTTGCACTTAAATCTTAAGCCAAAGCTTTTGGCAATAAAGGTATTTAATTTAATGTTTTGAGGATTAGATCTAAACCCTTTGTTTATGACCAACGCCCAACGTTGTTAAAATGCCGCTTTCTTATTTATTTGTTTATTTTCACTACAAATATTATGGCACATCTAGTTTGTGTTGCTTTTTGTTGGAAAAATGAGGAGTTCAGATTTGTTCAAGTTTTTATTTGAAAGCTACTGAACAGTTCGCGAATGAATTTTGGTTAAGTCACTTGATAAAACCACATATATAATATAATATACAACAGTAGATCAAGTCTCTCAAGTGATGCATCAATTTGTTACCCGAATTGGATACACGTAAAATAGATAAAATAAAATAATATTATTTCACTCCCAGTAAATACAAATAATGTTTGCCCGTAAGTAAGATCAGGCGACAATTTTTTTATGTGTAGAAATGTCATATCCTGAGTGGTAAAATTGCGCCTTTATTTTTAGATCACTTTCAGTTTCAATATTTGTTACTTTGAAATTGAAATTAATATAAATTCAATTATGTATAACGAATTGTCGATATGAATAATGTGACGCTTTTTGTTGTCACAAACGCTGTAATGGATATATTAATGATCACTTCTATTAACTTCTATTCTATTCAGTTATGGAAAATGTATTTATTAAAAGAAAACAAAAATTATTTCTGGTTACTAAGTGCACACAAGATAATGAAAAGTAATTTGCAAAATAATTAAATGCAGATTCAGTGTTCAAAATCTAAAAATATTTATTATTGATATAACGTAGTTAAAAAAGTAAATCGAATTGAAACAATTTGATAAAATTGATAATGTTTTTTCAAACATGTATGAAATAATAGTTTAGTTTGTAAATCATTAACCAAGTATACATTTAACGTCTCATTGGGCAATATTGTTCCTCCGACCTGACAATGTAATTACAATCTGCTTGTAACCTAGATCCTGCATCTCTGTGAACACCACACCAGAGGCGATACGGCAAAGTGTTATTTCATTATTGATGGTTCCTGTTCGTATGGAGGACACTTTGAGTCACATAAAACATTAAGTAATAGCATCGCTGTTTGCTCGTGTTTCTAATGGTATATCTGTTACGAGTTGGAGGTTTCGTGCTCAAGATTTCTTCGGCTAAGCGTTTTCCAGCACGTCCTGATAAACGTGATGGCATTTCAGCTTCAACCCACTAAATTCAATATTTGTACTTGTTTCTTTAAACCTTTTTTCCTATTTGTGTCTCAAATTTCGTTATTATCCTCTTCCAATGTTTTTATTCTCATTGCAACAGTTACCAAAGATTGCTTTACACTACGGTAAACGTTGTGTGACAGCCGAATGGTGGACTTCTTTTAGAAATAATATTCTCTCAACGTGGCTCAAGCTGTGACTCGACTTAGCTTTCAAGCCGTCGCGTATTATCTAAAGATTTAAAATAATGTAAACAAGCTTAAAAGTTATATAAAGAACAAATTTATAAAGAATATTTTACCTCGTCATGAATTCTGGTTTGAACAAATGAAGATAGCAATGAGTATACTTTTTGAAATGTTGGATAAGCATATATTTCGCCGGCTTTTAATATGTCCATTTATTTGAAAGCAGCGTAACTGTGTCTTTAAAGTAAGTTAGTTGTCGGCTCGAATCAAGCTAGCACACGGTCGGTGTGATGGTCTAGCACTAGTGTCTGTATAAACATGTAGATAAGCTAGTTATAAGCGTCTCTAGCGGCTGTTGACCTAGTATAGGTAAATTTTAACTGAACTATAAATACAAATTATTTCATTATAATTATGACGCACTATTATTTGAAAAATAATTTAATGAATATTATACTAATTACGTTGCGAATTTGGGAGTATTCTGTATATTACAAATGATTTCATCATTAATTTTCAAGTCTTTATTTACAAGGAAAAAATGTTGTCGCAAGACTAAAAATACAGAGAAATACCACACTAAGTAACGGTGAAGTGTAAATGATGATGATTTTGTTGCTTAACGTCTCATATTATTGCACTAAGGCTATTCGAGACGATGAGTGGTGATATATGACGATGAAGGACGATTTTAAAAAAAACATGCCTTAAAAGGGATTCGAACCTACGTCCTCGTAGAGCCACACGCTTCGTATGTGCCACCGCGGACGGCATGTAGTGTTAAATTACTGCTTTTAATGTTAGGTTAAACCTTTATCAATCGTTTGCTTAAGCCTTGAATTTTTAATTAAGCAACACCACGTTCCATTAGCTTGAATCCCTTCTTACCACTAATGGTCTCAAGCACACCCCAAAATAATTAAACGAAATTTCATCACAATAAGGGTTGGTTAATGTTTGACCAACAACACTATACGGTGTAAACCACAATGGCCAAGTATGTGCCGCCTGATTTCTGAAATCATAGCAAAACACCGAAGTACTGAATGAAAAAAAGGGTGAACAAAAGTTCCATAATATTATTTAAATATGCGCGTTAAATGACTAATAATGTACAATGTTACACGCTTGTATTTTTTTAAGTTAAATAATGGCAAAAGTTTTTTTCAAAATAAAAATATTCTCTAGTAAAAAAAGTCTGTGAGATAAACCACTCACTTGCCCGGCACAGGTTGACGAAAAACATTACATTATTATTTTCTTATAGTAGGAAATAAATAATAAAATTACATAATAAATGTATCAATCTTGTTACAGAACAATGTCAGGCAAATCGAAAGTTTAAACGTTGGAGCCGTCCTAGCAACAAGGCACATAATAAATTATATGGTGATTCCGTATTAGCCTTGTTAATTCTTGCACTGTTCGCGGGGTGAGTCGTGTCCAGCTTGATTGATCGGTGTTTCCTACTTAAATATGCCGGTCTCTAGTTGGTCATTGTTCGTTCGCTCGTCGATGGTGTCGGCGCCTGCAAGGTTGACTTGGTATCCTTTAAATTTATTGTCCCACTCTGAATATCAGTTCTGTAACTGAGAAGGTAAACTCTAAATATGAATGTATTTATTTTAAATTTATTTTAATCGTGCGAAGTGTTCGGTTTTAATCGCTAGACGTGACACACGCACAGACGGACGTAGGGAAAAAGTGATGGATATAATATGGAAGATTCGTTCTTTAAAATAAGCACGTGTACGGGAACCCTAAAAGGGAGCGAAGCAACTTAAAGAGTCATCTATACCTATTTGAAACATTTTTGGGAACTATTCCTGCTTCCAGTTGTCATCCGATCAATATCCAATTTTGCATAATTGTCAAGAAAGGATATGGTCACTATTCTATAGTAAAAGATAACTAAACATTGTATAGCATTACGCACAAATAAATTCCGAAATTTATTAATTTTGATGATTTTACAAAAATCCTAAATCCTAAAAATACATTTCATTTATTTAGTTCTTTTGTGATTGTTTAAAAAAAAACTGTGCCAATATAGAAGACTGTATAATATACATGACTATAAGCTATGTGCAATGTCTGATAACAATGTGATAAAAACTGGCTACAGGAAGAGTCAGAAAAAAATTACTATTGCAGACTCTTAATGAATAGATCGTATTTGGTGGAGGTGCCGGGTATTTATGTCAACTCTCGGTGACGCTAGCCTCCCCCCCCCCGAAATTATTCTGTAACATCCTCGTTGAAGGGCAATGTAAACAAAAAAATATGTATTTCGGAGGTCATGTTTGGTTTTTATCGTGAGACAATACACCCGCACAGAAGGACTTACTTACCGATAGAAAAGTGATATAGTGACATAGATTGTATTTGCAAACTTTAAATATTTGTTATTCTATTTTGTATTTCAATAATGTAACTGGATCTCGTACAATGATAATACCTTAGTGAAGCACTTCTTGTGTTGCTTGAGCTGAGAGATGCGCCGGATGTGATACGTGCTAACTAACTAACTAAGGACTCTCACAAACAAGGACTTGGCTTCAAGAGTTGGTACTTAGATGTACTTCACTGGATTCTCTTCGACCCAAATACATATCTCACTGCTCCCTACCTCATTATTCATTGATATGCAAATATTAAAAAATGAGAAGTGAAATATATTTTATTCTCGAGCAGAATCCCACTTTAAATCAATACCTTTAATGTATTGACAATATGAAATATGGGGTTCATTCACAGTTTTGAAACGTATTTATAATAGCTCACAAGACGGGGTTTGCAAATAATACAAGCAATAACAATGGGATCGATGGATAGTGGGTAGATATTGAATACATTTTTTACGTTTTAAATTTAAAGCATTTTAGTCATTGGTGACTTAGGACCTGCTTACATGTTTTGTGAAACATTTCCGTACTCAAAGGGATTTTAAGCTTGCTAATTTACAAGTTATAGTTTTTTTTTAATGTATATTCCAAGGATGAACCGTGATCAAAACACACGATGGATTCTTGTATTTAGAGTCTAGTATCAGTCACAATTAATAGATGGGATATTCATGTGACTTTTCCTATAACAAGAAACTTAACCAGGCGCGTCGGAACGTTTTGAAAGTTGGGGGGGGGCAAATCCATTGGTAGATTTTGTAGGGTATAGCTGGGATCTGTGGCCAAGCCCCAGCCGCCAGAGGCCCTATTCGCCGAAGGCGAAAAAAATTCACTACACTACAGTTATTTCATCATGTTTAACAGCACTCGGACTCTGTAAACGATGTTTTAACATCAAGTATCTGCGATCTAAAAACTCATTAACGTGAAGTGGCCCATTTAATAAATAACAACTCATTAAGTTTTTATGTAATGACGAAGCATACAGGCAAACATATTTTTGTTTTACCCTCTTCTTTAAAAAAAAGATACTAACTGAAGGCTGTTTAGTACGTTCCATATATTTTTTTAAAATTACGATTTCAATTTAATATTTAACACCATTAAACACGAAAAACTACACACACACTTACACTTTACTTTACACTTCACACTACACTACTTACACTCTAAGAGAAATAAATAATCTTTCCCACTTGCCACTTCGCTATAATCACAGTCACTACACCACTCCAAAGATGACTGAACAGTGAACAGTGAACGCATAACGATGCGCCACGAGCGAACCAAATCCCAACTTGCGTCTGCCAAAACTCTAGCAAATCATTCAAAGGGATGTTTGGATTAGACGTGAGTCTGAGTTACGTGTCGTGTCCACTGAGTGACCAGCACACAATACAATACGGGTGGCTAGTTATAAAGATAGTCGGATAGATGGTTCAGGCATGGGGTACGTCAGCCAACCTAACATTTCTGCTATTGTTGGGTTGTTTATTCCTGGAAATGAATTGTTGACAGGATCATTCGACGTTGCTGTCCCAAAAAGTAGAGTAAAAATCTTGATTTTTTAACACTAAAATCTGCCCCCCTATGCCCCCATGGCATGGAAGTTAGGGGGGCAATGCCCCCCTTGCCCCCCTGTTCCGACGCCACTGAACTTAACTTTCAATAACAACCGATTGACTACTATTACAAAAACTAAAATACACAGCATTCCAAAATCACACTCCTTGGTAATCAGCATATATTGACCAAACCACTTGCCCAAATTACGAAACAAAATATAGAGGATTTACATAAAAGGCTGTCGAGCTGGTTGGTGTTGTTATTATTATAATTTTTATTTCTGTTTTCGAGAGAGTTTTATTTTTTATCGAAAATGAATGTGCGCACAAAGTTAAATCTAAACCACTTCTCGACTGTGCCATTTCCAATTTAAATTGATTGAGGATTACAACATACGCAATTTATCAATTAGTTTAATTAACTGTCAATAACTGTTACACTATTTTTTATCTTGTCGATGTGTATGATAATTTGTATATTCAATTCAATTTGTAACAGTTTTTGTGTCCATCTTTATTTTTCAACTTCCGCGAATCTACAGACACATGAATGGTCACAGTGAGGGACTAAATACAGCGTATCCGTCCCACCTGCAACATTCCGATAACCAATGGAGTTTAAACCCTTCAAAAGTAACACCGTCCAATGGGATGAAAATACCGAATCACAGACATCAGAAAATCTATTTTCAAAATCCTTTGAAAGTACTTTCCAAAGACGTCTAAACGAAACTGTGTGATCAAAGTTAGATGATCGGTCGTGTGATTAAATGTGTTCTTTGAAGAGTACTTCTACTGAGTGTAAGTACACCCAAGTCATTGACAGACAGAATCTAGGGGGGTGGGGCATTCCAGCAATCACCCTACATAAGAAGCATTCGGTGTACGCTTTCAATATCATAAACCCGATATGGGAATCAATCTAGACACTGAAAAGCTCATCTCAGCGGGGTATCTAACCCTGGTCTACCAACTGCCTACAATGCACCAACAATCCAGATTTAATGAAGTTAGCTGTCTCGGTAACTAAGGAAGAGCAATTGGGAGACTGGGGTTCGCAGAGATGTAAAAATAAAACATTTCTGCATTGGTTTCTACATAAAACCGATTGAACCTACGGGAGTGTTTCCCGATAATTTAATAGACACCATTAGTGTGACGTCATTCCATCATGGCCGCCCATGGCAACGCATAGTAACTTCCAGTTACGACTGTGACATTCCCACCCCCTCCTCCGCAAGGGTGTGGTGGTAGAGGGGTATGCTGGAGGGGTGGACGGCGTGGAACAGAAGAACGAGGCAGGGGATGGCCAGTAAGGTTAGAGCGAGAGTTCCGACTAGTCGCGCCCTTCACCCCCAAGCAGGGACTACCTGTTTGTACCATTTATATTGTGTCTAACAATTAATAAAGTTAATAATTAAGATACCTTACGTGTGACTATTTCTTCATATATTACGAATATAGCGAGAGACAGCACAACTGGCGCCCAACGATTTAATTACCCAGTTTGTTTAGTGGAGTGCGTGTACGCCGGTATTTCCCGCGGTTATTATTCACCCTGTGTGTCTACTTTCATTCGGTTCGGTGCGTCCGGCCAATCAAAGCCTGAAGAGTGGAGACTTTTGTGTTTTATTGGAATTAATATTGTTTATCGTGTGTTCGTGTTTATAAATTACTATCGAAATGCCGAGAGGGCGTCCACGCCATGATCCAAGTGACGAGCCGGAGGTGGCTATTCAAGAACTAATGTCGAAAATGAACACTGTGCTAGATCGGTTGACTTCATTGGAAGAGTCGAACCGACGACTGTCGACGTCGGCACAACCACCCGACTCAGGTAGGCCTCCTCGATCTGAGGTAGTGCACGATCGTTCGCAGGCTGTTCCAGTGGCGGCGGTTCCAACTCCAATGCCTTGGATGGTTCCCGTGTTCCCAACATTCGGGGACGACGGAAAAGTTCACCCGATAGAATTTTTAGACGAGTTGGAACAGTTGTTTGCGCAATTCGCAATACCGCAACAACAATGGCTATCAATTGCGCTACGCCATTGACAGGCTCCGCGAAAAATTGGGCGTCGGCGTTCCGACGCTCCTGGCTTACGTGGGACGAGTTTGTGCAAAGTTTTAAAGCCATGTTTTGGTCAAATGATAAGCAGGACTTTGTGGCACAAAAGTTCTCTCTTGACTTTTACGACAGAAGAATTCACGGCACGATGAGCGATTTTTTCTTATCGTGGATGAATAAACTAAAATACGTGTCGACGGACACTATGTCAGATGCCACGTTCGTGCGTCGTTTTTCACATTTATTACCTGCAAATGTGGAAAACACGATATTGGCCGCGAAGGTGAAGACGCCGGACGCGATGATGTTACTCCTGCGGGACTTAGACGACGCAGCGTCGCGACGCCGAGAACGTGACAGTGGGTTGCGTACCGTCACCTATCCGGACCGTGACCGCAGAACTTCGCATCAGGCGCCTCCCTATCGGACGAACGTCAGCCCAGCTGTATCCAGCCATCAGGGATCCGCGTCGGGGAACTGGCGAGACAACGGCCAGCAGCGTCGCAACGGCGACGCCACCTCTGGACGAAAGGTCAACATGCTGACGTGCACAGAGTCAGCCATCTACACTGATCCCGTCGCCGAGACCGAGCGTGCAGTCGGTGACCAGGACATAGACGCCGCCGCATATCCGGAGTCGGGAAACGAGCTGTAACTGGCCAGGTAACTCCGCTGTCACCAGTTACACCAGTCAGGAGTTCGAACCTGGTAAGTGGCATCAATACTATCAAGACAGTCGTGGTCGACAACCACGAGTCGTTGCGTGATCACCTCCTGTCCAAAGACGTCGGAGAGAGCGCAGAGAACGTCTTTAAAACACCGGAAATACCTATAAGTGTGTGTGGTCTAAACATTGATGTTTTAATTGATACAGGTAGCGAGATAACGTGTATATCACAACAGTTTTGGAACACGTTAATCTCCGTACAACCCGATTTGCCACGATTACCATCTCCCACTGTTACGGTAACGGGAGCGTTGACGGTTAAAAATCAATCAGTAAATGAACAGACTTATCTCCCTGTAATAATTGATCATGTATTGCATGAGATACCTATGTTAATTGTACCTTGTTTATATCGTAAAATGATCATAGGATCCGATTGGCTTCAATGTAAAAATGCTGTGGTAGATTTCCGCAGTCAGGTGTTATGCATTTCTGTAGATGAAAGAACGCAGAGGATAGGTTTTACTAGTTCTAACGATGTAATTGAGACCAGATGTTACCGTCCCTTGTCACTTCTTGAGAACCCTAGAATTGAAAAATCGTGTTCATTTATTGGGCAGTTAAAACCTATTGAAAGAAACGATACACAGGTCTTCTCAGAGCGGGAGGAAGGGACAGTCAAGTCTTTGCCTGTCACGCAATCACAAAAGGAAGAGATTTCTAGTTTACTGTTGGGGCATGCATCAGTCTTCTCTGACAGGCCTGGGAGGGTCAACAATTATGTTCATAAAATAGAAATGACAGACACAACTCCGTTTTCTCAGAAGTCCTACACCATCCCCCACTCTAAACGTAGTGCTGTGGAACAACAAATACAACAAATGCTTGCTTGTGAGATAATAGAACCGCCACCGTCGGCCTATACCAATTCCCTAGTTTTTGTTGTAAAATATAATGGAATTACTTACCAATACACTGTAGTTCCATTTGGCTTGCAATCTAGCGTGGCTGGCTTGACACGCTGTTTGAATAAAGTATTCACACCAGAAATAAAAGCATGCACCACTGTTTATGTAGATGATCTTATTGTTGCGAGTGAGGATATAGAATCGCACATACGTGACATAAAGTTGGTGTTAAATGCATTTACCGAAGTGGCTATGACTATCGACTTCGACAAATGTCAATTCTTACGTGCCGAGGTCGATTTTGTAGGGCATATCATATCGGCGGAGGGGGTAAGGGTTGACAAAGAAAAAACAAAGCCCATACTAGACTACCCTCGGCCTCTCAATGTCAAACAATTACACGATTCCAAAAACGATCGAGCTAATTACGGGGACTATACAATTCATGACAATATATTATGTCACAGAGATAAGGCCGACAATGAATGGCGAGCCATAGTTCCCACGAATGATTGTGCACGAGTAGTCAATTTGAAACGATATTTCACAGCATTGAAGCTTGACGAGCATAATTGTTCGATCTCGCTGTGAGAATATGGACTTCTCAGAATGAATATTGTTTTATGCTACTAGGTATCAATGATAGTTGATTATGTACTAATTCCTATTTTGCTTATCTTTTATATGATTACCCATGGCTTATGTTATCGATTCATTATATTAAATGTATTGTTTCACGGCGATTAACTATTATAATGTGTGTAGTTTATATTCAGATTTTGCAGTAATATTATGTTTTCTGAAGTGGTAACTAACGTATCTTTGGATTTCTTATCTTATTCTTATTGAATTAATAAAAATCTAAATCTAAATATCTAAATTCTCATGTTAAGTATAAAATAATCACATTCGTGTCAATAATTGTTAAGCACATTAGGGTACCTACGTTTTATGTAATTCAATTGTATTATTTTATGTTTAAAGCTATAGGCTAACTTCATATCATTATTCAACGTACTGGATGTTTTTATTTTTGTCAAGAAACCATGTGTGTATTCTTGTTTATTGTATTGTAGAAATAGACATGTTTCTTTCCTTTATTTCAATAAGGCGATGTGGTTAAATTACTGTAGAACAATAACATTCAGTAATTACGATTGTATTTAGTTGATGTTTACTGTGTGAACTTGATTGACGTAAATGTCACTTTAATTTAAAAAATTTTATTCTCGCCTGTGTTTTATCATCACACCCGGAATAAAATCTGGGGGGAGTATTGTGACATTCCCACCCCCTCCTCCGCAAGGGTGTGGTGGTAGAGGGGTATGCTGGAGGGGTGGACGGCGTGGAACAGAAGAACGAGGCAGGGGATGGCCAGTAAGGTTAGAGCGAGAGTTCCGACTAGTCGCGCCCTTCACCCCCAAGCAGGGACTACCTGTTTGTACCATTTATATTGTGTCTAACAATTAATAAAGTTAATAATTAGATACCTTACGTGTGACTATTTCTTCATATATTACGAATATAGCGAGAGACAGCACACGACTCCAAGCACAGTTTCGTTCCCACTATCAGAAACCAATGGAGGCGTTTATTAAAACAACAGCCAATGTCCAGAATTACCGATTTCGAACCCAAACAATAAAAAAATCGAATTTTCAATGGGAATAATGCAATCATAAAAGTTTTGGCAAAAACAACCTATGTCACACGTTTAAGCTTGAAAAACAATACATTTTTCACAAAAACAACCAATGTCAATTGATTTTTTAAATTTATTTTTCACATTTAAGGCGGTGCATTAAGGTGAGAGCCGTACAGATGTTCTATGTTGGAACTAAATATATATCCTATATATCCTATAGAGCTTTCTGGAATACTACATAAAAAAAATACTTTTTCAAAATATTTTACTAAAACAAACAATGTCCGAAGCTTTTTTTTGGCTTTTTAAGCTCTCTGGGAAATACTTTGACAGTCTAGGTAGTATTTTCGGCGAAGTCTCTTAAAGGTATCTTTAAAATTTTTCAATCGCGTATTTTTTCCCCGATGACTTTGACACTATTACAACGATGGAAAATATAATTCCTTGAAACCATAAATGATTAAATGGTTTATTTCTCTTAAAATGTAGTCCAAGTTTGTGGGTTATGTTTGCATATATAACAATATGTTTTAAGCTTGGATTAACTTATCTTTAAGACTTCTAGTAATTTGATAACATAATAATAATATAACATACAATATTATACATAAACCAATCATTTTTGAGTCATTATGTCCTAGTTATGATTCTATGAAGTAGGCCTATTACTCTAGTTGGTTACAGCAGGCGTCAAAGTTTGATTGGAGTTGATTTTATTCTTTGCTAAGGGACAACCAGTTGGGTGACGTCACCAATAATAAGATCATGATTTTTAGGACTACACTTCTCAAAATAAAACAAAGATAAAAAAAAAAAGATTTATTTTTAGTAGTGTATAGTCCTAAACATCATGATCTTTAAACCTGACCTACTCATTGAAAATTGTTTCATCATTGTAATATCATCACTAATAGTTTTCTATTGAGAAATCATAAACCTAGTTGTATAAACCTTTCATTGTACAATAATTTAAAAGTAATGTTATTGTGATGAACGGTTATGTAAATCGTTCCCATTCGCCATTTTATCATCGCACCAATAATCTCGTTTAGATTGTAAAAGCCCGGCCCAAAATTAAAACATCCTTATGAATTGATATCACGAGAGTGGACGGCGTGTGATCTGTGGTTGACAGTGACAAGTTGAAACAAGTTCTAATGAATAACTAGCGGCTACAGCTGTACAACGCAAATCTACGTACAAATGGTTTGCATTAAACATCAAGCATACAAACATGATTTTTGATCCCCTCGAATATTAAAAACAGAATACTTTCGGCATCCGAGTGTCTAATTATACCAACGAGGAATTTTGTGATGGAAAATATGTCTGCCATCAATTTCTTCTTTCTCTACGAAAGTATCGGGATTAGTTCTTTGGACCCCGTGTGGTGCTCAACGCATCTTACAACGTATTAAGAATTTATTTTGCGTTGTAGATTTTTTTTCTTCAAAAGGATTTGCAAAGGTAATGAAATTGCTACAGGGCATTTGAAAAATGTTGCCCCTTGTATGCTTGTTTTCGACGGGAATAGACTATGTTTTTGTGAAAGTTAATTATTTCGGTAAAATAATAATGAAAGGGAACTTTTCTTCGCGCTTTCTCAAAGGTATGTGCTGATCAAAGGTTGCTTTAAGAATCGGTTGATGGCAAAGGGAAAAAATAATTAACCTGTCATATGATAATGTGTATTGAAAAAGTAAAGGCGATTATTCAGGGAATTTAAACACGGAAAATCCTTGATGATTAAATAGAAAATACACAAAAAACAAATAAACAGGTAACAAACACTCAAGAACTGCGAATTTTGTATTCCTCCTTCCTCAAGCAGAGAATTATCATCTGTGTGTTCGTGTGTTTTGGTCTTAGTAACTTTGCTATAGTCAATACACTTTTCTTACAATTTTCATGAATTCGATAAATTAATGAAAAACGTGTGTCTGAAAACAACTATGTGAAATTCAATCCACGTAATAATTTTTGTTTTCTTTCCAAGTTTTATATGGGTCAAAACCCACTTAATAATAACACAAAATAACTCTTCGAATGTACACTGATCAACATAGTATTGCTCTATATAACATTATACACCGTGATTATAAATACAACACACGTTTGAAGTTCTCTGAAAGATCATGATTTTTCTCTGTGATTTTCTGTTCAGTTATAAGCGACAAAAGAACGAGCAATCCTCAATCTAGTTTTAGAGATTTCTTTCCTAGAATTAAAGAGTTGAAGGGGAATACTTTCAACGGGTTTTGGAACACCCGCTGGGAATTGAAATTGTCCAATTCGTTCGATCGGAAACATCACTTTTGAATTCGGTTCTTCCATTTATTCAAATTATTCCTTTTGTCGTTTTCTTCTTTGATTCTAACATACGATTTCATGTAATTAACGGTGCTTTCGCCATAACCCGGAACCAAATTAGTTTGAGATCGCAATATTCTTGTCATAAATTTATCTGAACCTAGGCCTTGACCAACTTCTTTTACTGTGCATTTTGAATTCCATTCATAAATATATTTTCTCAGTGATTTTTACGGTTTGTTGCTAGTGTATAAGATTAATAATAGTAATAATACAATTTTGCATGTATACAAATAACAAACTTATCCTTACGAATACGCTTTTAAATTATTCTAAATGTTTATAAAATCTTTTGACTTTAATTTAATTGATAAAACCTTTGCTTATCTTGTAGAAAAGCTTAATTCATAAGTTACAAATGAAACTTCTAAATTTCATCCATTATCATTTGATCACAACGAGACTCTATAGAGTATACGAATAATTACCATTTAATAAATTATAATTTGAATAATTTAATACTTAGAATGCACTTTGTTTGTGTAACTATTCATTTACTGATAAAAAAGTATTCAAACTTCACAAAGAACAAACAAATTACATTAGTTGAATGGAACGAAATCATTTACAAATAACATTGCATACACATAAATGTAATCTTGTTACGACTATTATTATTTTATAGTATAAGCATTTTGTTCTAACTCATTAGCGTTCATTGTAACCAAAACATGATTATGTAGATTTAACGAGTATCATCTAGGCCAATTTGAGTCCGCGAGTTCTTTTTATCCACTATTACTCTTTGGATTTTAGTTGCCAAAAATGCATAACGAGTTTTACGTTTTCACACTTACGCGCGACCCGGCACCTCCACCAAAATACTTATTTTATGATAGTTAGAGTCGAAATTTCGGGTACTCTCTGTATTTTCAGTATTGTTTACCATGCTCAAACTTGTGTGTCACCCTATGCCCCTACGAGGGTAATAGTCCGACCCAACTCTCATGCCTCCGCGCACAAGGCTAGGTCTTGGCCGTAAGAGGGTACGGATATAAGACCAGAGTACCACACACTACTAACGTTTTATCTGTTTTTTACGTGAGGAGAAATTCGAAATATTTTATTAGAAACCTCTTTCTCGTTCGTTTTTCTAATAATAACGCCCACAGATTCCGGGCGAACGAACAACAAAATGAAAATCCTCCCGACAATCGCAATTAGCTCTCTGACATATCCGCCTAAAAGATGAAGGGAGTCTCCGTGTTCTAGCAATTCCACAGACAAAGAGGGGGTTGAAAAAAAATGGTTATTTGAGGGGGGGAAGGGGGGAAGCCAAACACGTACGCTCTCGCTCAAGACTTGGAAGTGACCAGACCGGTAAAAACAACAAACCCAAAAGAATGATTAACAAAACATTGCGAACAATATTTCATCGACTAAAAGAAACTTTGCCGTCTCGTTCAACTGGTTATTGATATAAAAACGTTTCATCGAGACGGGAGTTTTGAAGCCGTTGACCAATATACGTTGAGATGAATGTAAACATTGTCCTGGACTAATCAGATCTTACGATGGTATCAATTGTTCGGCGTTCCACCTGCCAATCCAGTACAATGAGTAGCAGTTTGCTTTACCGGACATGCAAACGTGAATTATATTTTCAATGAAATAAAGAATGAATTACACCCAAACTGTGTTTAGATTGTAATATTCATTTTATTAGTAACACAAGATAACATTAGCCAACGGAAAAACACAAAAACACATTATGAGAAATGTTACATACGCAACTCAGAAAAATCAGCATTATTTTTTTCATTTGTTTTGTTTACACATGAATGCGTTATAGACCAATCAATCAATACTGACTAATAAAAATTGATTGTTTACTATTATTAAATACCACTTTTATAAATAAATATTTTCACGTCCTTTGTGGTTTGTTCATATTTTTAATGGAAAATGCAAATTTACTTTAAAGTTTGTTTAATTAAAACGACTCTATTACAAAATACGCTATGTCGGTTTAATGGGTTATGTTTCTAATAATTGTGAGTACTTAACAAATTATATTTTAAATCGTTGTCTGCTTCGCGGCTTTCTTAGCCTCAACACCAAACTACTAGAGTGACTTCATAAATCGTTTTTAAAGTTTAGTTTAAAGTTTAAAACTAGTTGGTTCTCAAACTTCTGAAAGTTCCTACTATTTAATTTCCTCTTTGTTTTGTAACATTGAATTTAAGTTTATGAAAGCTCGTTAGCAAGTAGTATAACACTGACCATGAATTACAAAGTTAAAATTTATTTTAGAATAAACACATTCTTTAAATTTACTTCTGCAAAATAAACTTTTACATTACATGGTGAGTTAATAGAGTGAGTGTAGATGGTCTAGTATTTAATTCTTCTTAAAATCTAGTGTGATTATATAACTGATATAAATTGCCTTTTTACTTATAATTTTCATTTGCTGATCCACCCTGTTTTATCATTTTCTATACCTGGGTGTACATCAAAACAATTTTATTTTTTATTTTTCTGATCGATCACACGGCATATGTATCGCATCATCAATATAATTTCAAACTGCAATAACATCCAGCACAGCGTGCAACGTACATGGTTCGGTTTCTGTGAGATTAATGTTCAACTGTTTTTCTTGAGTTTGTAAAAGAGAAAAAATTGGATCTTTCGAAATCATGCAAATACCGGAAAACTAAAAAATCGTTGAACATATTTAAGTGCTAAATCCCAATTTTTCTCTCTTATAAACTGAAGAAAAACAGTTAAACATTTATCTCACATAAGCAGAACCATTAACGTTGAACGTTAATTAACTAGATTTAATTTGCAGTTTGAAATTATATTGGTTATGCGATATTTGCCATGTGACCGATCAGAAAAATGGGAAAAGAATTGTTATAGTGTTTTATTAGCAGCAAATTTCAATTCCATTCGCTATATTTTTACATGATTGCATATTTAATAAAATGGAAAAACAGGGTGGAACAGCCTTAGTAACAAATTACAAAGTCGTATTTAGGGTCTTCTACTCAAGTCACTGAACTGATTTCAGGTGAGATGGGGGGAGGGGGCTGTATTTTAAAGAGTACCAAGCCTATTATGTTCATTATCTGTACATACTTCCCAGATAGAAGATGGCTTAAATCACGTTACTGCCCATATTTCTCAAAGTAAGATTGATTCAACTGTTTATATTAATAGTTTAAACTTTAATTTTTTTCCAACAACCTTAGTATTTCACAAGCCGCCACCGAGTTGTACACATTGATTTAAAACCGGTAAAATTAACGAAAATTACATCGGTTTGCAAAGTGTGTACAGTGTACTCACATTAATTGAATTAATGTAAACAGCGTTCATGACCCAGTTTAAACTATACATATAACGTTCGTGTTGATTATGTTTCATAATTTTATTCTTATTATACAGTTAAATAATATGGTGTTACTAAAATGACATGAACGTTAACATGAAGTGAGCCACAAGAGAAACTTGCTCAAGTAATGAGTATATTCATGCTGTTAACTGTCGCATACACCCACTCAGACATGTTTCGTATACATAACCCGTATTGATGTGAGACTACAACCAAGCCAAGACGAACGTACTGTACACTTCATTACACTATGAGAAAAGATGGTCCTGTATAAAATTCTCTATTTTCATTTGATCAAAGTAAGGATCTGCTGCTCATTATTTAACTTTTTATACAAAAAGTGAACAACAAGGTTGCTCGTTATTTGTCTGATTCCATTTAACTCAAGACGTTTTCTTGCTACATTTATATAAAAGGATTTTTAAGGCTTAAACAAAGACACTAAATATAACGAGGGGAAATAATGTTAAAGTTTATATTTTTCTTTCTATTGCGATCCTCGAAGAGAAGTTTCACTAAAAAATGATCATCATTATCAGATGTATTGAAATTCTTTTAAACCTGCTTTCATCAATTTAACCGGATAGTTTAAACTTGCTTAACCCCACTAGACAAAAAAAGTTTATTTTACACTATGCAATTATATGATGTAGTGTCAGTTTAGCTAATTATTGAGCAAATTCAATTTCAATTTAATACTCCCGTATCAATGTAAATTATTCTTCAAACAGCTTTCAATAAAAGAAAATACGCGATGTGTTTTGGAGTTAACAAAGTGAGGGATATATTTAATTGGATGAGCGAGCGAGCGTAGCGAGCGGAAGCGAAGACTTCAATTTCACTGACCCCCCAAAAAATTTAGCTCGGGTGTTTTTTTTTTTTTTTTTTTTTTTTTTTTTTTTTTTTTTTTTTTTTGTTTTTCCGTCTGTTTGTTCGCTCGATTCCGGGCAAACGGCATACGCGATCTTGATGAAAATTTGACCGGACCTTCGTTTTCTCTGAACTTAGAGGTGTATTGTTTTTGGGTACAATCGAAGAAATATTTCTCATAAATATCGTACTTTTACGATTTTTTTCGATTTTTAGTGCGATATTTTCGTGACATTTGGGCCGATTCTGACCAAACGGGTGGGGCTAGAACGTTCATATTTCACATGGACATTAAGGTTATGGTGATGTAGTACCTTTTGAAAGAAAAAGTTGAAAAAATTAGTCAGAATCTACAGAAATAAAGGTTTTAATATGAGTTTTTTGAAGTTTATAATACCAATTAACAAATAACAATAGAAACTTGACAACAATCACCTCCACAATGCATTCAAAAAGCACTTGCAAAGGAAAAGTGCAAACAAACGCACAAAACGCAAAAAAAAACTTACAAAAAAAACGCTCATCCATCAACGCGGCGGGACTTTAGCGTTTTCCTAGTATAGAAAAGCTAGGATAGAACCATGTGTGAAGAGTACCAAGCTCTAGTGGAATAACGTAGTGAATACATTATTGCTCTAGTTGTTCAATTATATTTTTTAAATTTAACGATAAATGTGATTACCACTACGAACGGAATACCAACTAACAAATAATTCCACTTAGGATTATGAATTGGTAAAGTGAATAGATTTCATTTTTTTCATTTTTTATTCGTCATACATCGTGACTGATTTCGTTATTTTACAAAAATATACATTCAATTCATGGTTATAACAATCATCACAATATCAACCCAAAAATCAGACACTATAAAATGCAGTTTTCAATAGAATTCCTTAAAACCAGTCTTAAAATATTTACTTAAATGTAGTTCATTGTTGTGTCTGCATCTATGTAATTAGATTTATTTAGTTGTCCTCCTTTGTAAATCAGTTTTTATAACTGAATAGGATATACGTTAAATAAATAATAAATAAATAAATAAATAAAAACGTTGAATCAAATCAATTTTGTTATATATGTATGAACCTTATTGTACAAGCTTTCACATTTTTGGGCTTCGTTTAAAAGCCCCATAATTATATTTCACTGTGTAAAGAACATTAAAAGTATTTCTTACCCTAGCCACGTTGATTTTTTAAGGATCTTGGTCGTAAGATATTTTGTTTCTGAAAGTTAAAGTTTGAATTTTAAAAATATGAAAAAGTGTTATTAGATAAATTAATTATTCATTTGTAAGAAAAACGTAGTTATTACTTTGTAAAGTAGTATTTTAGATCAATTAAGAACAACTTTTAAAGTGTTTTTGACATAGAGATATTAAAACGAGACAAAATTACATCTCAAAATCTATGTTTTAGCTAAAAACCAATGGATGTTTAAAATGTTATAACTCTTCCGAGGTAAAACCATTAATGTTAATCCATTTAAAAATATTATTTCCCTTTTTCATTTTTACGCTAGACAAGTACGTATGTGACGTTTTGTTTTATTTACTGTCACAAGTGTATACATGAAAATAATTGTTTTATTCTAACAACATTATAAAGCAATTTAAATCAGCAGACTGAATTAGGGTTAACTCTTTCATTGTAATTAGTTCCAACGTGGCAGTGTGCATCAACCTAGTTGGGCAATGTAAAGTGCTTAACAGTTCATGTCACACGGGGATTCAAACCCAGGCCTTCAGGTTCCAGACAGACACCAACCGTTCTCAGGTGACGCTGAAGAGATCAATTATATAGTACAAGTTTTTTTAACGTCTATCCTATTCAGTTAAAAAACTGATTTGCAAAGGGGGACAAAAAGGTGATCTGAATAATGTATTATACATTTATTTAGCACATATAGTGTTTTCAATACAAATTAACTATTTTTAAATTTAACACATTACAAAAAAACAAATTTATCAAATTAACCAAATTACCGAATTTCAAAATAACAATAAAATAACTAAATTTACAAAACTATTATTTAACCTACAAAAAAAGGAGGGAATGTAACATGATTCAAAAATTATTTCCATTTATGGACAAATATTTATATAACGATTAAAACCGTACATGACGTCCAATTAATGCCCTTCATCCTTGAACAAGGATGGCAGACCCGGACACCGGCTTATTTTGAGGAAAATATCAAAATAGAAATTCTGTGATTGAATTTAAATACATATTATGTATAAGTCTGAGGTTGCATTTGAAGACGCAAATTTTTGAACTTAAATTTGTGTTTTCCTTATGATGAAATGTGATATTGCACAGTGTAAAAGGGGAATTATAATTTAAGGCAAATCTTCCAACAAAATAATGTAGTGTGCATCTAGAACATCCAAATGAAACTAAGCTTTAAGTTCAAATAAATGCACTTAAAACAATATGTATCATCTTAGCTTCATAGTTTATATCAATACACGTTATTACAAAATATTATTATTATTATTAATATTAAGGTTTCAAAATACTCTAGTTAGAAAGTCAACGGTTAGAAGTCAGTGTTTTCTTCTAGTTGTTTTCCTCGAATAAAGTGTGGGATTTTGTGAATTTTCATTTCTGCGCCAAGATCTTGTAAATGGCCGACCACGTTCAACCCCCAAACATTAAAATGCGCCGAGGTTTAATCAAACAACCGTGGGGCGTAGCCAGCTTAAAAAGGAACAAGAATGGTACTAGTTCAAAATTTACCATCCATGTGGCATCACTATTGTTTTATTGTTTAAGTATGAGAATTTCAATTCATATATATTTGGCATTTCTTATCCGGTATGCAGATAAAATGACCAGTTCCCACCCACCGCTTTTTAGGAATCAAAAAATGCTTCTGATTTTGAATTTTACTAAAATTGTAATCGAGTGATTTAAACAGAAATTTTAGATTTACAGATTTAAATGTTGATTGGTGGATTTAATTATCCATTGTATGGTTTTTGTTTTATTTTGGAACACTTACGTCACATGCTAGATCAACTAACCCTATCTTTAAGGAATAATCAAATGCATTAAAATATACTCTAGATAAGCTGTTTCACTAGCACGTTATGACAAATTTTTCTACGTAATTAGGCTCACAGAATCGCTTAAAAGTAAGAAAATAACGTGTTTCTAAAATGCTTTTCCTACTAAAAATATTTCGAATTTAGGCTTTCCATTTATCCTAAAAATCATGTATTATGATTTCGAATAAAATCAATTAATTTGCGATTCAAAACATTGAAGCATAAAATTGAGCGAGGTCTAGTAAATATCACATTATTCGTTTTATCTTGTTAAGTATACATTCATGTACATAAATGCGCATGTCTTATCGTTTCAGATAAATACATTCCATACAACGTCAAAAATCTTCCTTAAAATTACTGACTCTTGTGGGAGAAACATTTTCACATATAATGTTGATTTATTATAACATATCAGATAAACTTAACCAAATACGGTAGCTCATTAAATGCCCATGTGTGTAGATTTGATATCTTCTACTATTTTGTTTTTGTCCTTACTCGTCCTGATGAGAACATCGGCCACACATATTCTTTTATAACGCTAGCGCGTACGCGCGTACGATATGCGTGTGTTCGTTTCAGCTAATCACAAGCCGGAGAAGTCTGACTCTTTGTACGTTGATAGAGGCGCTTTCCACATTTCAAAATTTAGAACACTTTTTTATTTATTGAATGATAGCTATTGTCGTAAAAGTTTGACCCGATTGGGGATAGAACCCAGAACCTTCGGCTTTTCGAACCGATGCTCTACCAACTGAGCTGAGAGTGCACGCGCGTGGAGTATTTGGAAAACAGTGGAATGAGTATATTATAATAAAGTCGAGTATTGTGGAAGATTGGGTTTATGAGGTTTAATAAATGTATTTAAGGCAACGGTCCGATTATTTTACAGTTTAAACTATAAAAGATGACCTTGACATGTTTATTTATTTATTGGTTTAACAATCAAATTGTTTAAATTAAGGAAAGTTATAGGCTAATACAAATTTGAAAACGTATGAAAAATGTAACTATAGTAAAAAACAGTACAACATAAACATGTAAGTAAACATACTAAACAATAGTTTATTGTACAGTGATTTATGTGTTGATGAAATGATTTACATAGTAACGATACTTAGTAAAAATAACAAAGCAATACAGCATTAATTTTAATTTTTAAAACTTAAGCTGAGCTATTTGATTAATGATTTGTGATATAATTCTGATCACATTTTTTTCTGTCGTGCAACATATTTATGTCTACATTATGTAGGACTAATTTAATACATTATAACTTAACCCCAAAACTTTTGTTTAAATATTATTCAAACCAAAAGATCCGTATTCGCTTCAAAATTAGAGAATTTGTATTTTTAATAATTTATTTATGTGGTAATTTTCGCGATTATGTTAAAGATATATTGAAGTATGCAATAAGCTTTCGTATCTGAGTGGCCAAAACACTTATTTGTTTTATTAGATTGTAAAGGCCTACAATGCACGAGACAGATATTATTAGTGCAATGTAAACTCCATTGTATCTAAGATAAGATAAATTTAAAGTCATGCTCAATAAAGTAGTATAGGCCACAATACATATAATGATCGTTCTCCTTCATAACTATATTTTTAAACGAAGCTCTGACGCTTAAAAAATCAAGTTTGCCTTTCTGACACTTAGTAACAATTAACGCTAATTTAATTTACTTTGTATGATGATTACCTTGTAAAACACGTGGCATTATCATTTTATTATTGTCTTGTGTGTTTATTTGAAAATGTGTAGCTTTTTACTTGATGGATATTCTTACTAATTTTATAGTATGACAGGGAAATTAATTCTCGCCAGAAAAAAAGATTTATCTTTCTAGGTTAGACGGAGGAAGCGAAGTTGCTAATTCAATTGCCGCAAACCCTTATTAACAACAGCGATGACTAATGTTTTTGCATAATCATGCTTTGACTCGTGCGGAATATTTAATGAAAAAGTTATTTAGTAGGTAATTAATAATCGTTGGAAAATAAGAAGAATAGACGATTATATTATGAAGAATATAAAGGAAAAGACATGACACATAGCTAAAGAATTAATCTAATACTTTTGAAATTATTTTGTAGTGTTGTCGAAAACACTTAACATCCATTAATAGTATTATGCTGATGCTATTAATTTCATCAATTTACCACAAAAGCCGTTTTTAATATTAATGTCCAGTGAAAAAAACTGACTCCAACTGGTTTAAAAGTAGATTTGTATCCCTGTTATGATCATCGTAATTATGTCCACTTCAATGAGTAAATCCTGTGAGGGTATTTCGAAAATAATCCAGGTTTTAGTTGAGTTTTTTGTTCATGAATCGACATTTAGGAACGTTTGCAGTCAATTCAATATGGATGATTCATATTTCTCGACCTTGTTATTGAGACTGGGCAGGTAACAACAATTCATGTTTGTTTTACAAATCTTTACAGAGTAGCGGTCTAATACTGGTTGGTTCAGAACAACTTAAATCCAAAGTTAATAATAACGATTGAAACTATAATACAATTTAATCTATTCATTGAAAATGTAACACTGTTATTAAACTTCCAAGCTGATTATTTATAAAATAAAATAATATTGTCATGTCATATTGTTCACTACGTGCATCACATTTCTGTATGCTAGTCCGTCGATTCATCTGTGCGTGTGTCACGTCTCACGATAACAGCCCAGCTCGACCTAAGAATGTCAGGCTTTTTTAAAATTGACATTTCCCTCCGAGAAAGAAGACACACAATGTTTTTGGTGACCATTGGAGGAATTGGTCACTGTTTCGTCCGTTTTGTAAACTCGGCACCACCTCCGCTAGATTTTGATTGTTTTGTATAAGATTATATTATTTTGATTTAGAGGGAATTGGACATATTTGGCAGTTAGCACATAGCTATTCGCTCGGCCAGGATGAATCCGACGTATCTGAAACTTTACATCGTTGATAATAAAGCATACACATGTACAGCCTTACAGTCGTAGATTTTCAATTTTATGTTATCAGCCAGGATCAATCCACGAATGTGGTAAATTTAAGTCTTTTAAGAAAATCCAAAAACATAAAAATCAATATAATTTTTAAAAATCATTTCTTAAAAAGTGTTACAGTATAGCCCTATGTTTCCGCTTACTTGAAAACTTCCCAAAATCGTAAACATCTGTGATGTCAGTCGACCAAGCCAACAGGAATTTCCTTAAGACGCATGTCCTATATGCTCTTAAGTAGCTTCGCTACCTATTTTCGTCTTCCTATTCTAGTTTTATTTATACAATGCATCCTTACTGAAAAACAATTCATCTCAGTAGGTCGACTCTAAATTCAAATGTTTTAATCGTTTAATTTGCCTCAACATGAGTCTATAACTCTAGTCATAAAAAGACACTTCTATAGTTATATTGCACTATACTTGCCCCAACATACCTGAACGATGTAAGAATATTACGAGTCTGCCGTGTGGCCCCGATACCTCATGTGGAATCCCACTAGTATGCAGAGAGACCCCTGACTCCGATCGATCTTCAGTCGTGTCAAACTTTTATTACTTTTTCTATCACTCTATATGTAATATGTGTTTCTGTTTAGAACAGTGTAGGGTCTGGCGCTTCTTGTTTGTGGCCAGCCAGGGGTATGTAATTCCTGTGTAGCTTGCATGTACCCAACAATAGTTGGTCAGCCGATAGTAAATTAGTTTTATCTCTCACAGCACAGGCAAGAGTAGTGGAGTGCCGAAAAGAGGGAGCGATGCTACTGAAAGGGATATTCACCCGCTAAACTAAAAAATATATTTCATTCAGGCTAACTAGTTACGAATTTAGAAATCAACAGAAAAATTATTGGGGTCACCTTGACCCGGAAAGAATGTCTATAACTTGGTATTTTTCGAGCAAGGTCCCATCGGCAAAATCTCCCACAATACAAGAAATAACATGGGGACGATCTTTATGCCACGTGACCTTGGAGGATTTTGATCCGAAAAAATACTACTGGCCATTATTGACGTACGCGACAGCTTCTTCTGTAAATCCTCTTTATTTTGTTTTGTAATTTGGGCAAGTGGTTTGGTCAAAAATGTTGATTACCAAGAACGGGTGTGATTTTGGAATTCATATTTTTGCGTGTTTGAGTGTAACTTCGTGCACAGTTTCAATACTCGATGTTATAAAGGGTCATTTTAGATTAATATGATGCTATAGTATCTATGTGGAACAAAAAAGAAGCAAGTAAAAGCTGATAAGAAATTTCCCAAAACGCCAATTTTCGCAAATTTCATGATCAAAGCAGTTGATAAATTCGTGATAAATCACAGTTACAAGATATAATGTATTAAACTCTCATTTGGGTGTAGTATTATGCTATATATATATATTATGTGGTAAAAATTATTTTTTGGAGTAATAGCCCCTTTAAGGGACAGATTGTTGAAAAAGATAACTTACATGCAAATATACGTTTATTTCTATTGTTCAAATGCTGTTGGTGGTGGAGGTGCCGGGTATTTATATGTGACGCTAGCCCCTCCCCCTGACCCAGGGTCCCAACATCCTTGTTGAACAGCATCTCATTCGGACGTCATGTTCGGTTTTGATCGAGAGAACTATCTCACGCTTAGACGAACGGACAAGAAAGTGTTGGTTATAAATATTAAACACCTATAGTAGGCTAGATCCGCAGTCTCCAATACGTCCGCACAGACGCGAGCGTAGCAAATTGAAGGGTCAGCCTGCCATATTCAAGATGGCGATTTTGCGTTTTAATTTATTTTTTAATGCAATTAATAAAGTATTTTACTGGATTGTTTGTTATGGTCTTAGCTTGTGCAGGATGGGAATGAACAAACAGAAACAATAATAAGTTATTGCATAAGGGAATTTAGTAATCATTTGGTGTTAATGGCTAGTATGCTCCCCTGACAAACTGACGGCCATCTTTAAAAATATTTGGGTTACAAAATATACAAATACAAAAAAAAGTACAAAATACAAAGATGGCTTCAAAATGTCACGGAAGTGGACCAATGACTGCTGATCTAGCCTACTATAGGTGTTTAGTATCTATGGTGTTGGTTACATGGGAGCTTCGTCAAAAAGACAAAGAATAACACACCAATTTTCTTCCGTTTTCCAGTTATGAATTGAAAAAAAACCAGAGCGAAATTTATAGAATATTCGGTGAAAGATAAAGATTGTTACAAGATGTGGCGGAAAATTTGGTGGCTTAACCAACGACCTTACCGAACGCAACCCCCCTCAACTTCCGCAGAACCTCCATGGAGCCGCTGCAATGATCCAATTCGTCGCTAGTCCAAGCGTGAAATGAAAAGGCTTTCCTGGATATTACGTTTTTCTGATGAGTAAACATTTTGATAATATTTTACATTTCTCTTTACTTTCAGTAAATTTGTGGTACCTATTATGATATTGATAATAATAATTATTATTTCTAATTTATTGATTCATAGCAATTGACGTTAAAGTTTTCCATCACTTTAATTCAATAACTGTGTCTTTAAAGCAGGATTATGCTTCACAAATACGATGTCTCAATTTTAATTTATGTTAGGAATCTGTAATTTATAATTTGAACTTTGTTTTACATTTCTTCTCGGCTTACATAACGAATATAAATTTCAAGGCAACCAGAAAAAATTATATGATAATATGTTTCATATTATACTAACCATATTCAGCTATTTCTGTCAAAGTCATTGGTTATTTAAAAAAAATCGTTTGGTGGAGGTGCCGGGTTTGGCGCTTTGCAGCGGTGAGCAAACAATTAATATAAAATTACGAAATCGGAGCTCAATAAATTGTATGCATATTAATTGCATGTCCTAACAAATTAAGAAGTACGTCGCTAAACAATAGAGTTTTTGAAGTTTTGAAGATATTTATTCTAAGCGAAATTGTAACTTCTGCAAATTACATAATGTTATATTGTAAATCTGGTAAACAATACAATTAAAAATAACTTATCAATTACTGGGATCTCACTAACTTTCTCTTTCTTCAATAACTTTTCTTTGTTTTAGCTCAACCAAAAAGTTATAAGTAGAATGGATGTCACATAAAGTTAGTGGTTTTGAATATAACTTAATAATTATTCAAAGTCTGTTTTTCTTGTAAAGGTTACGGACTATTTCAGAGTTGCACATCGAGGTTTATGGAAATAATGTAGAATAATATACAGGATAGGACGTACTCACAAAGTTTATCCTAAACCTTGGAAAGCACCAACGAGAATCGTATTATTTTCTTGAAGAAATATCCCCAGAATTATATGTTTGAGAAAATATAAGCAATTGGAAAGAGTTTGTATCTAGCTTTTTTGAATCCATGTACTTATTTTCCTTTCTTTGTGGCATTAAGAAACAAAGTATGTCTAAACTATTTTCATCCTTATGTATCTCGTTTGATATAATAATGCATTAATTTGAGTTATGTACATAATATTATAATATTTTTATTTATTTGAGTTATGTAGGCTACATGACAAGGAAAATAAAATAATAAGCATACTATTTTGTTTGGAAAGTCGGTTGGATTTTATTCATGCGTATAATAGCATCTGGCTTATCAACAGTAAGTACGTTTTAATTTACTAGACTCCAGATTTATTTTAAAATAATCATACTTTATAGCTGTCATATAAGCATTTATGAAAAACGCATCAATTCAATTCAGTGACAACTCGTCGCAACTGTCTATAAAGTGTTTGAAATGGTGAAATAATTGAGATAAAAATGTTATAACTTTCTTCTGCAATTTTTATGATACCCTAATAAATAAGAATAAAACGGAGTTGACTTGATTAGTGTTCACATAATATCATATTATAATAATGCAAAGCTTGCCACTTGGCACAAGGGTGAAAAATACAAAATTAAATCATTAGGCCTAGGGCTAGGTTAGCACTTCAGAACAATTTCAATTGAAAATGTTTTAGTATTGTCATCCACTAGTTATTTTTTAACTACCCTTATAAATAATGTTGAGTACTGTACAGCAGTAAATAAAAAAGATTATGAATGTTTAGAATGTAATTTTATTTCACAATTTCTAACCTAATAGAATTGATCAACTCACACTGTTTTGAATTGAAAACAGATTTAAGTTGGAACTGTCATACAAATTCAAAAACCAGGCTAACAGCCAGCGAACTTCATTTATCGAGTCTCATCAACGCACAAACAATTTAATTTTCATGATCTAGAAAACAAGAACAGCTTTACATTAAATCCAGTCTGGATGTGTCACACTATTTGGGTAGGATGTAGCGAACAGAGGGGACTTCGACATAGCTACCGGATTCATCGTTACAACAAACCTCGAACACCAATGCCCTCACGTGTGACTCAATCTCCTGTTTCGTCACTTTCTCCACCAACTCAGACATATTCATACGCATGCGTTCATATATTTTGGCCTTTGGCGTGATGGTGGAGTGGAGCAGGCTAACTTTATGTGAGACCATCGTGACACTAAGCTTGAGTCTTTGTTTGAAGTAAATGACGAACTCTCGCAGTGACATTTCTCCTTTAACTTCTATATAGTCCCACAGAGTCCATTCCTGGTCGTTGTATTTCTGCTTGGGTGCAGCAATCGGCTCTGAAAATCCAAAGAACGGTAAAGCCAAATTGACAAATCCGTTTTTGAATCGTTCTATATTTCCTAGACCTTGAGCCAGTTTGTAAAGCTCCAGACACACTAAGCCTGCAACTACAGATGTGGTCGTGGCGATTGCGGGAATTATCTTTCCAGCGATCATCTTGCTCTTGTTTCTATCGGCCGGTTCAATTTTATAGTTAGCGGCACGGAGGTTAGATGCCGCAACAATGAAGTCAATATGGAGATTGTTATCGTCATCCTTTTCGAAATCAAGAGGCTTAATGCGAAGATTTTTGAGCTGTTTTTGGGATGGCAGTTCCTTTTGGATTTGATCGATCCGGGAGGCCATGTCAACGTTACCCGAGTCTGTGTCCTCTTGGTGTTGAGAATCTTCTGTCTCTTCAGTGTCTTCTGTCTTTTGTCCGGACTTTGGTTCGAACACGGGAACTTTCACGGTCTCAACAATCCTCACTATTACGTTACGATCTCTGTTTTGTGGAATACCATAAACTTCAGCCAAAAGATTAGAAGCATTAAAAATAAAGTCCATGTGGAGTCGTTCACTGCATGAAAATGTTAAGGGCTCAGGACAACGCTTTGTCCCGGACCAGTACGGTTGCCCGGTGGGTGTGTGACTATCTTTCGGGAAAGTTATACACCAGCTGACGTATTTGGTTGTTAAACTGTTCTTGCCAATAACAGCGAGCCCAAACCACGCAATCGGCAAATGAGTGCGGCCGATGATCAACCAGAGCCAGCTTTATAGACTCCAGCACTTCCAAAGGCTGCAGTCCAGGGAGGTTACGAACACGTTCCACAAATTCTGGGTCCTTCAAATATTGGACCATATTTTCTGCTTTCTCGCGAAAAAGACCCTCGAAACAGTCACGTGCCCACTGAAGTGTGTGCTCAATAGCGTTGGGGAAGTTCTTGAGCGTGCACATGGGGACGCTGTCTTCCGGCGGGTCGTGCGATGAGTCATACGACTCGGTTAGGTGTGGGACGACCACCTGAGTGTTGCCCTTGGTGCCCAGAGTACCAGACTCCAACAAGGGCTTGCGGAAGTACACGCAGCGCCGGTCCATGTAGATGCGAGCATCGACGTTATCCAGTGCATTCGCTACGCCGTCCAGAACATCAAAGAACTCATCGTTGTAAAACCGCTCAGTTTCGGGGCCGACTCGATTCTCGTGGGGCACCACATTCATGGCTGGGTTCATGCGTCTCACCGCTGCGGCTGCTGTTGTCGACTTAGGGCGCTGAACGTCCGCAGATCGGAACAGAAACTGACGATTAAGATTGGACTTTTCTATCAAATCCATATCGGTGACAGCGACATATCCTCCTTTTGCAGCACCAACACCCATCATAGCAAAGTTCTTTAACAGCTCACAGCCAATAGCACCCGCTCCAACCACGAAGTATTTTAGAGAGCCCAAACGTTCTTGGAAAGCATTTCCAAATACAGCAATTTGACCATCGTAGCGACTACCCTTCTCTTTACAATCTTTTTCCCGATCTTTCAAATCAGTAGGAAGGCATTCGAGTGCATCGAAATATAACCACTGGTGGATCGGGCTAAACTTTCCACTGCAAGCCTTCATAACTTCTTGTGCCACGATTCCACCAATGGTAGCGTTGATCGGTCCCAACGAACCACGTGATATTTTAGCGAATGTTTCTAGTAGCTCAGAATCAAGTTCAGTATCATTTCCACCAATTAAAATTAGGTCCTTTGCCAAAGTGACGAAGGCTGTAGCATCAGCATCATTCCAAAGTTTCGGCAATTCACCGCTCATATCCAAAAACCTGTGAAGAGTTTCAAATGCCAAATGGAGTTGGACAGGACGATCGAATTTAGCAAAATCGGTAATGACAAATTCTGGATCTAGCATGGCATCTTTCAGTGGTTTGAAGTGGATGATCTTTGGTACTTTGACCTGTTTCACAATACCACCACGGATGTATTTAGAATAGCCAGAAATATCACCAATGCTGAATGTGTAAGGACCTAGAACACGAATTTCCCTTGGGTTCACAACCATTCAGCTCAGTCATACCTTGAACTTCAGAAAAAGTGACGTGGTCTCTGTCTTGAAGGCCATGGCGTTTGTCATCTAAGCAAGTAACATGACCAATACCATCTTGGCCATGTGACACACAAGCTATGATAGCTGTTACAGGAGTTTCTCCATTACTGTCGACCACAGTGAAATCCTTACCGAAGTCGCAGAACACCTTGGCAAACAGGCCTCTTGTCTCACCAATAATAAGAGCAATGCCATTGGCATGGGTAACCTCGCTTATCCTAAGCTGCTCTTGTGCAGAACTATTTGTCAAAACAACGACTTTAAACTTTTTAATGAAATTGTCGGTAAGCTGGCCAGTAAACGCATTCGTCGGTACATACGTGTTTAATTCCGATAATTGGGGTAGGCTTGCTCTAGCACGATTTTTTCCAATGTCAGATTTGGTTAGATAAAATTGAGAAGTCAGGTCTGCGACCTTGCATACTTCGTTATCATGGAGTGTTACCGACTTGACACCACTTAGAATTACGTTCTTTGCTACTTCTACGCCTAGTCCACCAAGCCCCGATATGAGGACGTCTGATTGAGCCATCCGAAGCATTGCTTCCGCGCCCAGGACGTATAGCTGTCTCGAGTATAGGCCCTCATCGAGTCCTTCAGAGGCGTTACCGGCCTTGTCTAAAGTTACCTTACCCTTTGAACCCTTTGCAGTAACTTTCCTCTTCTTGGCAGGAGGGTCGGCGGAGTTGTCCATCTCGTCAACACAATACTTTCACAATACTTTAGACGATAATATATTATGCTGAGAATCGTAATGTGCAGCAGAAAAACTAGCCTTTATGATAAAGCAAAACAGAGTTTGAACTAGTTTTGTTTTTCTAATTGTGTCAACAACAAGAAAACAGCAGACAGTTCACAGCATTCTATCGTTTTGAATCGCTGAAGTTCCGAATTTAACTTATAGACGGATGTTGATTTTTTTAAACCGTGTGAAAGAAAATTGGTAAAGGGTTTATTATATTAAACCCCTCTTCAGGTGAAGTGTGAAAGGATGTCCAAGGATTGTTTGGATTCAATCCCTTGCATTCGCATTGTCGATTGAGAAAATTTTTGTAAAAAAACTTCAGTCAGGATTGCCGGTCATGAGAGGATTCGAGCTCGGGACCTCCCGAATCAGAGTCAAGCTCTTATCACTCCAGCCAACACTGTCGGTGAAGGCTCTGATATTTGTGCTGAAGCTAGACCTAAATCAGAGATCCTAGCTATTTACAACCGAAAACTCCATTTGTGTAGCTCATTCGTCCTATGGTTATAGACTGCTTCAAATGCAGAAGGTCCAGGGTTCGACTACGCTATAGGAATGAGATATTTTACTTGTGATGTGGATTTTATAAACGGTGGCTGGAGTCGTCCTAGCAAACACGCACAGAATATATTCTATGGTTATTATAAAAACCACTTAACTGAACTTTAACTGTTTTTTTAAAGGTTGTTACGAATAAGCCTTATGGTGTTTCTGGCGCTGTCTTCGGGTGGGAAAAATATGCAGCTCGTTTGGTCCGTGTTTCCTCTATAAAATACTGGTATCAAATCAACAAATCTGCATAATTATTATTGTTACTAGTAAATTAGTAAATATTTTTTTAATATCTTGGTAGATAATATATAATTAATGATAAAAAAAATATGCAAGTAAAAATATGGACGGACTTCATGGTGCACATTTACAATATTGTTATTTGTGGCTATATTTAATACGTTTTCCGAAAAAAATTGTTCGCTCGTCTATGGTCTCGGTGCACACACGGTTGGCTTGGTGTGCTTTAAACTCGTAATATTACACTAAAAATCATTTATGTGACTGAGTGGGTATATTCTAAATACGAATTATTTTCATTTTTTGTTAGTACCAAAATCCCATTCGGTTTCCGCCGTGGAAACGACAAAGAATTGTAAATCGTGAGTATCTCAGTAGGGACGGTACTAAGTTCGGTCCTCCATGTAAACTATGTATACAGGTACGTGTTATGATTAGTATCTATGGTGGTATGCAGCCACAAGGTCAAAGCCACAGCTACTGGAACTATCGGTGGTATGATTAAGCATGATTAGCATTAGCATGCAGCCACAAGGTCAAAGCCACAGCTACTGGAACTATCGGTGGTATGATTAGCACGATTAGCATGATTACCATTAGCACGCAGCCGCAAGGTCAAAGCCACAGCTACTGGAACTATCGGTGGTATGATTAAGCATGATTAGCATTAGCATGCAGCCGCAAGGTCAAAGCCACAGCTACTGGAACTATCGGTGGTATGATTAAGCATGATTAGCATTAGCATGCAGCCACAAGGTCAAAGCCACAGCTACTGGAACTATCGGTGGTATGATTAGCACGATTAGCATTAGCACGCAGCCGCAACGTCAAAGATATACCACGAACGGAACTCGCGCTGCGTCAAAGCGACTCATTAAAGTGTAACGATTGTTGATAACGCATTTATTGATACTCGAATAAGCAAAGAATATGCCCTACAGCTGTTCATATTTTTATTCATTGTATGCGTTCATTAAATACAATATCATGGGATGGCAATAACATTTTCATTTTATTATTGCCTGATTTTCAGTTTCATGTTTTTGCAAACTTCATATTCATTGAGAAAAATTATATTTTAATGCCAATTTTTGCTTCGTTCTTACCTTTTTTCTTTTTCGCTTATATTTTTTGTTTAATTTTTCCTGATTTCTATTAGATCCTTTTTTATTTGCTTAATTTCATACTTTAAATAAAGTACTATTTGAATATTTCTCAATTTTATTAATCGGGAAACACTACCGTAGGTGTAATTGTCACATAAAATCTATTTTAAAATATGTTATCAGAAATATATTTTTTGTCTTTTGTCTACTATCATTTTTGTAATAACTGAATTAGATTGTTGTTTCATAAATAATGAATATAATAACACATTGAGTTTAATAAGTATAAACAATATTTGGACTTATCATGTTCTTTTAATAAATTAATATATTAAATTAAAGGTAAAGCAATATATATATATTTTATTGAGATCAAGATGGCCGTGTTTGTTAGATGTGTCGACCTTGGCTGGGAGGCGGAGTTTTATGTTTTGTTTGGTTTGTTGCCTTTTGAAGGGTACTGAATGTACCCGAAATATTGCTTTACCTTTAATTTAATATATTAATTTATTAAAAGAACATGATAAGTCCAAATATTGTTTATTATTAAACTTAACTGTTCTAAGAATCTCAGTAGTTATAAAAAAAACACGTTGAGTGTTTTTAAATTCAATGATTACAATCAAACTAATAGTATTTAACCACAATTTTACATTTTTAGACGGAGTTTTTTTTAGGCTACACAAGAAATGACAATTAAAACTAAGGCCCTTCTTCCACTGGCATGTCTGGCTGCACGGAAATAGAATATTAGCATACATTGTCTTCTATTTGTACCGGCAAAGATAGAAAGCAACTATAGCTTTGATTCGTAACGTCTTGGACATTATGCCTTGCCGGCAATCCTAACTGAAAGTTTGTGCAAAGTTTTCTTCAGTCAACACACGTATGCTTGGAATTGAGTCCTCGTAAATAGCTTTCGGGCATTTTCTTAACACCTACGCAACCTTATACACAAGTCACAGATAAAGTGGAAGATAAAATTTTCTCTGGACAAATACCCTAAAAAAGTTATAATTTGGGCCTAGAAATAATAATTTCATCATATTATCATCAGAGTTAATGTCGAATGGCTGTACAGCTGAATTTAAATAGTTAAATCTAGCCATTAATTAGAAATATAAAAACAAACCAATATTGGTAATCGTGATTTTGGATTTTGTTAAAATGCCCCACAACGTGACACTTTTCGGACTGTAAACAATTACTCTTAATAATTTACTACTAAAGAAGAATCAAGAACTTGCACGTATATTGAACTTCGAACATTTTTCATTTTCTGAAATATGCAACTTTATTTGGCGCTATTAGAACATCAAAACAAATTTGTTTCAATTTTTTCTGATCGGCCAAACATATACAAGTATTGCATCATCAAAATCATTTCAAACTGCAATTTCATCTAGCACAGCGTTCGCCGTTCAACGACTACGGTTCGGTTTCTGTGAGATCAATGTTCAACTGTTTTTCTTGAGTTTGTAAGAGAGAAAGAAATGGATTTTTCGAAATCGTGCCTTCTGCGAATTTTCTCGTTTGGCGGTACAAATTGGAAAAAATACAGGAAAACTTAACAATAAGTAGAACATACTATATATTGTTAAATCCCACTTTTTATTCCTTATAAACTGGAGAAAAAGAGTTGAAAATGAATCTAACATAAACAGAACCATCTACGATACGTGCACGATGTAATTGCAGCCTGAAAAATATATTGATGATGCGATATATGACATGTGCCCGATCGATTTCACACCCCTTTCTTTCATTCGCAGGACCTGCATCTCAACCGTATGAGCTAACGCGAACGACAAACATTCATTCAAATAATCATGAAACTTGGGATTGTTTTTATTCGTTGTGTAACTAGAACGGTTCTGTTTTTTATTAGTATGATTACGAACGCTGTGTTCGATGTAATTGCAGTCTGAAATTATATTGATGATGCGATATATGACATGTGCCCGATCAAAATAATTTGAAAAACTGTTTTTGTGTTTTATTAGCAGCAGATTTCAATTTAATATACTATATTTTTACTTAGTTTCATATTTTAGAAAATGAAAAAAAAAAACAGGGTAGAACCGCTTTGTACTTTGATGACAATATCAATGTCATATATCAAAAATGTAATATTGAATTTAACTTTGAAGTACGTAAAATAAAACTGGTTAAAATTTATCTGACGATATTCAGCTAGAGGGGGCGAAAAGAACATGAAATAAAATCATGATAAAACAATAATGGCTCGATATAGAATTGTAATAATTAATTGATTTCTTTATAATTATATACAATCTTATTTGGGAGAGCCGTTTGCTTACTCATGAAATCTTTTCACCATCGATTTCTTTTTCAAGTTTTAAGTTTACCTCCATTGGGGATCCTACAACCTTACAACCCTCCATACCAAATCTAGCAAGAACTTCCTCTGCATACTCGCTTGATTGAGTTTGATTGTTTTTGTAGGAAGGGATTAACGTTCTATTAATGAACTATCAGGTGGACATGAGCAAATTTTGCTCGAGAGTTTATTATATTTATGTATGATTGAAGCTTAAATAAAATAAATAATATTTTTTTAAATTCGTATTTAGAGTCTACCTACTCAGTCAAACTGATTTTCAGTGGAGATGTGAACTAGATTTCTGGAACGTGTGAAGTGATTATGAACAGTTGAGTTTTGTTGGCAGATGTGGGCATTGAGGCGAACGAAATTAGATGCTTACTGTGTCAGGACACAGAAAGAGGTCCCAACAAAATCGTTTCCTAAAACCACTACAATTAATCCGACAAAGTTGCAAAATATATCAAGTTAAATCCAACCTAAAACAACATTATTTAACCATAAGGGAAAGTATGTACGGGTATAAACGAAGTGAACCGTATGTCGCCATGTGGCGTAGCCCGTAGAGCGAAACTTGAATCTAACTTGAGTTTGCAGCAGATGTTTGAAATCTGTGCGCCTAGTTTTTTACGTCTGCAGCTACAAACAATATTGTTTCCTAGCAGATTTATTAAGTTTCGAATCCGTTTCTTAGTCTCGTGCTATTTATCGTCTCTACGCTTGTACTCTCTCAGAGAGTTCGTTATTAAACTCTCGAACTTTCGTTACACTTGACATCGCTCGCTTGGCTGTAGATAATGCGAAGAAGTTTATTGTGTCTGGAGCAAGTGTTGTCACTTTTCTTAATTGATGACGGTATTAATTAGTTAATGTGTATTTGGAATAATGAGGATGAATGTGCTCAGATGCAAAACTCGTGATCCATTTAGATTGAGTGCCCGTTAACAATTTTAATTGCGACATTTACGCTTACGAAACATGTTTTTGTCGAATATATAATTTATTTTAGGAATTGATTGTAATATTTTGAAACAGATTTTGTAATAGTTCTCTTTTATGTAAGTCACTGTTGTTTTAAAGCATAAAAAACTTTATATAAAAAGTGCGCTTAGCTACGACAATTTAAATAAAAAAAAATATTTGTAGTTTCAAAGTTAAGAGTTCATGTTACTTTTCTTTAATTAATACAGCGGAAATTACATAAACTATTCCCGCCATCAGGTTTTAAAAAAATCATTTTATTATCAAAAACTTGTAAAAACAAACAAAGACAATAGACAAGGTGGAGAAATATTTTACAATATACGCCCAAATAAGTTGACAGAATTCAAGGTATATGTAAACAAAATTATTTATCTTGTATTAAAGAGTTTTTATCCAATAAAAGAGTTTTGAACAGGTAAAATTATATCTTGCTTCAGGTTTTAGTTTCAGCTCCAATACATGGATAACATAGTAATCTCCTGTAAATGCCAAGCGTAACCCTATGCTATATGCGTATATCTCTGTTCACTGTTCTCCGAGTCGCATTCATTTTATCAATCCGTCATGCATTCCCTTTATTCTAGACTAAGAGTCATCTAAACAACCAATCTTGTGATCCTCCTGCATCTCAATCGTAAAGCCAATCAAACTTGTCTTGATAAGTTTTGTTAATTGCATTAAAAATGCAAAACGCTTCCATAATATCCCTAACAAGTATGCAAAAAGCTCACTTCAGAGAGGAATCCGAGTTTGTTGAAAATTAATATATGGATGGTACGTAACGAACCGAAGAAATTAGCACTTGTAAAATAGCTGGAAATTATTTTAAGAAAATGCTTTACCGATCTAAACTGAACTTTTAGAATATTTTATCCTCAAATATCAGATTTTCCTCTACATCACTAAACACAAAATGTTAAAATAGGTCAATACAACACGTTAATTTATTTCGTTTGCAAGTAAACGCGATTGTGTATAAATAAACCAACTTTTTAACTTTAGGTATTCCACTCGGTATGAAGTTTTCTCCCGAAAGTTTTCCTCGGAATCACTCAAACTTTTCTCCAATTTGTTTTCAATTAGAATATTCGCCCCTAACTAAAGTAATTCCCTCGAGATTTAGCGACTAGTTTGGACTTACCCGATGCTAATATGAAGACGACAACGGCTAACCCCACCAACCTCTTGAGCGCAGTCGGTCGTCCGGCCAGGCCTGTGATTGCTTCCATTCTTCTGTGTTATCTGCAGACGAGGCGCACTTGAAAACACACGGACGTTGTGACTTTCTCGAGACAGAGTGCAATTAATCTTTTGAACGCAACTCACGAAAGACGCATCGTTTCCAACACAATTACATCAAACAATAATCGACGATTTACTTTTTAAGATTTTTAAATCTTAACAATTTTTTTAAATAATTTTATCTTAAATTTTTTTATTGATTTTATCGGCGATTATTGAAAAATGAACGTAAAATATAGTTCGATGTTATATATATGTGCGCGTCGGGAGCGTCGCGTCGCGCTGTTTGCGTCCGTACGGAGAGAGCGTAGAATGTCGACTGTGAAGAGAACGGTAGCGCTCTTATCAACCCCCTCCCCTCCCCGCCCCTCACCCCCTCCCCTACTACCATTCTAGATAACACCAGCGGACAGACGGACGGACAGACAGACGATACAGACCGAGCTGGGTGACTCGCTGGACTTTCTATGGACGGACGGACGGTCTGTTCTTATTAGCGTGACCGATAACATCGCCTCGTCAATCGACTTGGACACTGCCGTGAATAAAGTGGAGAGGTTTTACGCGATCTGCGAGGATTTTAAAGAACCGCGGAAATAATGACGTGGTCAATAGATTTTTAGAAACCTTTCACCGATAAGAATCCTTTTCAACAAATATAGACAAACAACATTGAAAAACTTTCGTTTTTGGATTTAATTTTTTTTAAAACATCTTTCACAAATAAAAATAATCTCCAGCTTTGCCAGTTTAAATGCATGGTATTCTGAACATATATATTAATTTTAATTCAAAAATATTTATCAATATTCTAAATACTCTAATGTTGTTCCGGATAGCTCATTCGGTTAGTGCGACCGTCTAAACCGTATGAGACCAAGGGGTGCGGTTTCGAATCCCAAAGCCAAGGACTTTTGCGTCAGTTGGTACACTAATAGAGACGTAAAAACTCTAACGTCGTTTCTCTAGTTCATGCAATTTCTCTTGATGCTAGGACTTAATTGTTTTCTAATTCTTATTTTATTAAAATACATCGTTTTATAGTTACAAATATAAACAATTCAATCAAATGATTAATTTTAAAATTAATATTTTTATGTTTGAATGTGTTGATACAATTAATATTACTAACAATTACTAGTATATAGCAAACTTCCACAATCAATACATCAAATCACATTTTAAAACTCTAATAATAATGAAAATTTTCGGTGAAGAGGCCTTGGTCATTTAGGCACATGTACCTATGTTTATGATGTTCGGGATGTAGTTTCTTTTTCGATAATTTATAACAATAAAGTTTAACTTCGAGTCCAAAAAGTCATTCATTTTCGATTCGATTCGATAATACACCTGATTTTTAAGGGAGGATGATAAATTCAAGATACTAAACATTCGGTTATAAGGTCTGGAGAAAGTGAGCTGGAGATGAATTATTTTGGGGTTAATTTGTCTCATGTTCATTTTACTGTCATTGCCTCATTTGTGTATTAAAAATTTATCGATATGATTCTGTTCTAAGGTGTGAATAACAATGATTTCACGTATGAAAATGATATAATCTGAAATTATATTGATTGTTAAACGTTTGTGTGACACGTATAGCATCTCTATATATTAGAACGCTATCTACTATGTCAATTATGAGTGTGTTTTAATGACAATTTTGTGTTTCAACAATATTGTACATCGCGAAATTAAACGATAGCCAAGTTAATTTAGGTTAATTGGAGACCGGGGTTAGATTCGGACTCTCGACCTTCTAGCCGCCCCCCCCCCCCCCGCCCGCTTCCAGTCTACCCTTCCCCATCGCAGAAATCCCAGACATTCTCCCTGCAATCACTCCAAAGCAGGAAAGGTTTACAGTACTTTAGAAATTAATAATTTTTTAATGTTCCGTTTGCTCATCACCAATCATTCACTCCCCACGACTGATGCCCCACTTCACAACATAACTCTTATCCTTTACACAATTGAATATTAATTTAAATCATCATTAAAAAAATTGTACAATTTAAATCAATTTGCGTTTTATTTCTAATCAAGTATTCTCACTTGGCACTTGCCACTAGGCATAATTGCTACATTGAAGTTATTTTTACCATCCGCGGTGACACATATGATCGCCGGTTCGAAGCGTACGAGGACGTGGGTTTGAATCTCGCACGAGGCATGTTTTTTTTTGTAATCGTCCTTTGTCGTCTCGAATAACCTTAGTGCATAGAGACGTTAAGAAACATAAACCACCATCTAACGACAGCAATGTAAAATAATAATCTATCTATCTTTACTTCTAAAACAATTATATAGTCTATTCGAACTACAATTCATATAAAATATAAAATATTATTTCACAATATATGTATATTTGTTAATTATGTGGTCGGTGTAATTGTCATTATATAAGTACACCATTCATCCGATCTCCATGAAACTTGGCACATATATGTATTTTGTCACGAGGAAGGTTTCTTCTGAGATCGCAGCAACGCGCGACGGGTAAGCTAGTTAAACTATAACAGCCGTCCGCAGTGGCACAAACTATTAGGAATAGAGTGCTGATCCGAAGCGCATGGTACCTACGAGGACGTGGGTTCGAATCCAGCATAACGCAAAGGTTTTTAATCGTACCTCATCGACATCTATCACCACTCATCGTCTCGAATAACATTAGTGTCTTAATAGAGGCGTTAAGCAGCAAATAATCGTTATTATTACTTTTTATATCATATTATAATCTTCAATACACATAACATACTACAATATAATACAGACAAATAACATACAATACATTGTTTTAATCGCATATGTTATGTTTTATTATTTATTGTATAAATCACCTCTGTTAGGCATAATTTGATTAAATATAATAAATTGGGGTTTTTACCTTGTTGAAATTCTTGAGTACAGAATAATTTTGTATGCTTATTTTAATTGGACAATGCTCATATGGTCTAAATTTTTCCTGATACACTTTATTAACTATAATTCTTGATGTAAAAGGAGCCTATCTTAGATATTTAAAGTCTATTGTGTTTGGGGTAAATTAATATAAGATTTTCTATTAAGGTTATGCAAACAATTGTTCTCAAATCTGTTTTATAATATTGTTCATTAAAATTGTTTTCTATGCTATCTTTTGTTTTAGAATTTTCAATAATAAAATTTTAGATTTTTAAGGAAGTGAAGAGCATGTTGTATAACGTACACCCTCAACCAGAAGAAAATCAAGGGCTGGGGTAGTAGATGCAACTAGACCCTTAAATTACTTATAATCGATAAGGCACACATTGTAAGAACTGTGATGTATGTTTTACCGTAAGAACTAATATGCATCTAATACAATTCGTTCATTCATTCATTCGTTCATTCGTTCACTCGTTTATTCGTTCATTCGTTCATTCGTTCATTCGTTCATTCGTTCATTCGTTCATTCGTTCATTCGTTCATTCGTTTATTCGTTCATTCGTTCATTCGTTCATTCGTTCATTCGTACTTTCGTTCATTCGTTCATTAATTCATTCATTCACAACTCCTAAGCGATGAAAGGCAATCGGTCCCACCGTATTTTACCTTTGACATTTTACGTACTCAGAGTACATTTTAAAGTGAATAAGACAGACAGCCAATGTCTTATAAACTTCCTTTTAAGCCTGGAAAAATTCTTTGAAAATTTTCATTCGACAAAATATCTCCAAACTTAAATCGACTTTTCTTGGCACATGACAGTAAAGAAACTTTTCTGGCAAAGTTTGTCTTATGAGAGCGGGAAAGTGAGAAGATAATGCGCTTAGAGAAAGTTCATATGGAAAGACAGTGGATATGAGGATTTATAGTTTTTATTGTTTTGGTTTTATACTATATACAAAACACGTTGACCCTTAAATAAATAAATCATTTAATATTTCGAGTATACTTACTAAGTCACACAACTGATTTTTAGTGGGGGATTTAAAATTTAAAGCCGACCAAGCCAACCCTGTAGGCGCTGACACCATTGACCATCGCCATTGTATTCATATTTTTATTTATGTAAGGTTTTCTTAAAACAGAGCCAATTTATTGAAATTTGAATGGCAAAAAATCGAATTTAATTTAATCATATAGGCGGTATGGGCACACTGTATTTATTTTATATTTTTTGTATTATGATGAAAACAAGCTATCTTTTTGCTTTTAATTAAATGTATCAAATACAGAAATTGCATCCACACAGTTTATATCAGTGGCCCTGTTTGTGACTTTATCATTTAATACCACACAATGCAATGAATATCAGTGGACGAGTGATTCAAATCCAATATTCTTTGATAATAGTTACCACCCCATGAACCATTGCGGACTACCCCGCATAAGTGAAGGTAAATAATTACGAATTACGTTGTTGTTACATACAATAATGGTTTTGATCATTTACGTCGATGAGCAAAATATGTTTGTGTGATTAATAGGTATTTATAAACTTATGTGTCCCTTACTAATTCAATACAACTTTCAAGCATTGAATTTTCTTCTGTCGAAAAACTGGGTACGTTTAACTGTTCGAGCGCACAAATAAAATTAATTATAAGATAAATGTTTTCAGTAAAGGACATTGCTAGACTTTGTGACTAGTAAAAATATCGTCTAAAAATCATCGTTTATAGGCCTACATCTAACCGTGTCCGGTTTTGATTGTGCTAAGTTACAAACACACTGACGGACGGACTGCGGTCGGACTTACATTAAAGTTTATAGAAAGCATATATGGGAGCTTGACTCCCCAATTTAATTTAATCTCTGGAAAGTCGGGACGTAAATAACAAAGTTAAATCAAATGGTAAAAATTGACTTGTGCTTGTCTTGCACCAAATTGACAGATTCCTTTTGATGAGTTGCTCTGGCAAAAACAATAATATAATGTGGGATAAATTCCAAATTAGACTGACAAGTGATTACAAAAGTACAGCCACATAAAAAATAAAGCAACTTTAATCATTAAGCGAGCGAAGCGAGCGTTTCCACTTGACTCTGCCGGAAAAATTAGTCACTGGTTTTGTTTTTTGTTTTTGTTTTTTTTTTTTTTTTTTGTTTGTTTGTATGTCTCGCCATAACGTTCGAATGGAGGCTTGGATCGAGTTGAAATTTTGACCATCCGCAAGCTTCGTTCTCGATTGGATGCCATTAGTTTTGTGGCAAAATCGTGCAAAAAGTTAAAAAGTTACATTGAAGTTAATCGAAAGTTTTTTTTTTAAAACTTAACGGCGACAAAATCTGAGGTGGCCAAATCATTTAGAAGGTCCGTCCGGTCACGAATATGTTAATTTTATTTTGATCCGATAAGTAGTGTAGATTGAAATTACATTATAACAAAGTTCCGTTACCATGGCAACGGAAAGTCGCGCAGCTTTTTTGGCTCATGATAGCGGTCGAACGGAGGTTCGGATCGAGTAGAAATTTTGACCATCCGCAAGCTTCGTTCTCGATTGAATGCCATTAGTTTTGTGGCAAAATCGTTCAAAAAGTTAAAAAGTTACATTGAAGTTAATCGAAAGTTTTTTTTTTCAAACTAAACGGTGACCAAATCTGAGATGGCCAAATCATTTAGAATGTCCGTCCGGTCACGAATATGTTAATTTTATTTTGATCCAATAAGTAGTGTAGATGGAAATTACATTATAACAAAAGTAACGTTACCATGGCAACGAAAAGACGCGCGAAGTTTTTAATGCACTGCCACCTAGAAGTAATCAAAATACTTTCGAGGAAGCAGTCTATTATTTGTCACCAAAGAGTTTAAATAGTTTTCCCAAGGAGTCAAGGTCCTCTAGATGGCGGTGGATTTTATCTACAAAGTAAAGGTTTACACGTGGGTTTACCCAAATACCTTGGCAATAATAAATAATATTGGAAACATGGCCCTGTGGACAGCGAACGTCGCAAATTTTAAAATTTAAAAAAATGTGCATTGTGGGTCTAGCTATAGCACGTGCTCGCTTATCAACGCGTCCAACTGAGCGTTTCCTAGTATATAATTTAATTATTTAATTTTATATCTACATATTTTCCAAATACACAATATAATAATCTTCTACGGAAGATAAATTAGATGGGAAAATTGCAGTGATCTGTATGTATCTGTATTTGCAATAAAACCTACTACTACTTACAAAAATCCCTCACTGAACTATAACCTGGGTTACTTACTTAAAATTATTGTTTCGATATTTCGGAGACTCCGTTTCTTGGTGGGTTTCTTGGTTCTTGGTCTCCGAAATATCGCAACAAATTTTAAGTAAGTAACCCAGGCTATAGTTCAGTGAAAGGCCATTCAAGACGCTAAATTGACTTCATTGAAGAGTTGCTTTTTGTAACTTATTATTGAAATAACATGTATTAGGCTATGAAAAAAAAAATTGTTTCTATTTTCGGGGCGTACCGGCTGTTTAATTTGCATATTGCGCCTTATTGCACTATCAAGTCCAATTTCAAAACGGCTTTTCAGATTATCTTCATTTTTTTTATTAATTTCGTCATCTCTTTGTTCATATGGTGAACAAGTTTCGTAAGGTTTTGCGGAAGGGATTACAAGTTATGAATTTTTTTATTTGCCCCATAAAATTTGCCCCAACACTCAACTCAATGGGTTAAATAAAAAAATTCATAACTTGTAATCCCTTCCGCAAAACCTTACGAAACTTGTTCACCATATGAACAAAGAGATGACGAAATTAATAAAAAAAAATGAAGATAATCTGAAAAGCCGTTTTGAAATTGGACTTGATAGTGCAATAAGGCGCAATATGCAAATTAAACAGCCGGTACGCCCCGAAAATAGGGACAATATTTTTTTTTCATAGTCTAATACATGTTATTTCAATAATAAGTTACAAAAAGCAACTCTTCAATGAAGTCAATTTAGCGTCTAGAATGGCCTTACTACTGCTTAGTTTAAATAAACTTAAACAGGTAATTAAGTAACGAGTTACTTGACAAGCACAGTACCCAAAGAGGGAGCGAAGAGCGAAGCTACTTAATGAACAGGTTGACCCCGCCCCCGCCCCCCGCCCCCGATTCTCAAGGTCGCCTGAAACTATCTGTATCATCCATGTTGAATAGCACTGTCAACAAGTGAACTGAACTTTAAGCGGTGGGCATGTTCGGTTTTCATCGTGAGACATGACGTGACACACTCACGGAGAACGGACGGACAGAAACGTATGGAACTTAGCTCTTAAAACGTTTATGAATAAAGTGGTGCGAGATTTTAGTAAGGCATATAAAATCTATCGGTCGGTCCAGATTAAACCGCTTCGCACCGGCTACAATGTAATCATTGCGTAAATTTAATTTATTAAACACTTAAAGTGGACACAACTTTTTAATTTTTTACAAAACAACGTTTCAGAAATCAAAAGCAATTTCCCGTAATTACGTAAATACAAACAAAATAATAATATTAAAAACATATTTAAACTAGCAGAATAGCCCATGCAGAAAAAATAGCTATGTTTACATGGATGATTCAATACGGTATTGAATACGATCCTACCTCTCAAACATCCATGTTACCACTTACAAATAGGATCGGATCGGTTGGATCCAATCCCCCAAAAGTTGGGATCGGAAAACAAGCATGTAAACAGTTTCGAGTTTCGAGTATCGGATGGAGTGCACTCCATACACACAGCACAGCAGTTCTCTAAGATACCGCTAGATCGCATTAGTTTGGTATTGAAAACGAATTGAATCCCCTGTTCATTTCATGACATGTAAATGCTCACTGCAGAATCCAATCCAATCCCAATACAGAATTGAATCCTTCATGTAAACATAGCTAATAGGAACATCAAAAAATGGTCCTATCATGCTGATTGGATGAGCGGCGAAGACTTCAATTTCACTGACCACTCAAAAAAATTTAGCTCCAACTTTGGTTTTTCGTTTTGTGTTTGTCGCCGTCGAAAGGTATGCTTGATGAATTGGTCAGTCA